>JAJOOO010005547.1:0-15902 GCA_029582685.1 Solanum piurae | reverse complement strand
CCACTTAATTATCTGGATTGCAGATATTTTAGGTTAAATAAGTCTTTTAACTTTCATAAACAAAGAAAACTACATGTTTGTTTCTTCCATTTCGTTTATCTTATTATCTTCTTGCTATTACTGCTTTCTTTTCTTCTCTTCTTGGCCCAAGGTCTATTGGAAACAACCTCCCTACCCTCACAAGGTAGGGGTAAGGTCTAAGGTCTGTGTAAACTCCACTCTCCCTAGGCCCCACCTGAGAGATTATACTAGAGATGTTGTTGTTGTTGTTGTATACAAAGAAATAATCTCTGGTATTAGTTTTTCATTCTTGTCGTTTGGTTTTTGGCTTTGTATCTACTGCTCGTTCTTTGCAATTCCTTCGTGACTACCTTGGTTAAAGCGATATTGCAATTTGTGGTGTCTAGAGGATACATTGATTAATAGGCAAAGTTAACTAATCCTCTTGTTTTATGGGAACCACTCTATCAGGTCATTAATTCACAATATGAACAAAGCAATGAAGCATCGTGTAATGCTACTGTTCAGTTTCCCAGATGATAAATTTTAAAGGGGGTGAAAATTTCTTGTCCTAAAGAATTTGCTCATTTTGCTTTAGTGGCAAAGTTCTCTTCTATGTTAGGGGATTCAAAGGGTGGTGAAGTGAAAAAGGAAATTAACATTGGTCGGATGGATTCTAACTGTATTGATAATTAACACAAAAGGTTTATGTCGCTTAAGAGTTCCTTTCTTGTCCACATTTAGGCTATTTACATCACTTACTTCAAGGTTGAGTCAAAATGGTGGCCTTCTTAATGTTGTCTTGATAATTGTATGACTTAAATTTGTGTTTGTACAACAGAATGGGAGTATGACAGCTCATCCGGCTACTATTACAATCAAAGTAATGGATGTTCCTATGATCCTAACTCTGGCTTCTATTATACAGATGTTTTAGGTAAATTTGCATTCCCAGAGATTCAATAAGCTACCCCACACTTTTTTTCTGGCAGCTTGTTTAATTGAATGAAATGTGACAGGTAGGTGGGTAACACAGGAAGAGGCGCTTGCTGCAACTCAAGTTTCTTCAACGTCCATTTCAAAGAAACCTTTAGCGAAAGCACCTGTATCAGCAATGGGTGCTGGATCTTCAGAAAATAAAAGCACAGAATCTCATCAAAGTGGTCCTCCACCAGGACGTGTTGTTTCAACCCCTCCAAATCCCATGAGATCTGCTAAAGGTAAACCTTCTTCAGTAATGGTTAACAAAAGGAAAAGGGAGAATGAGAAGCCAAAAGCTGTCACTAAGGAGGAAGCAGCAGCACGCAAGGCCCGGGAGGCTGCAAGGAAGAGAGTTGAAGAGAGAGAGAAATCACTGCTTGGTCTTTATAAGCATTGATTTGTGTATCTTTATCAAACATTTTCTCGCTGAAAGGAGGTGAGTTTTCAGTATGATTTTGTCTAGTCTGAATTCTAAACTATTAGTCAGGAAGCTATCAAGGAGCCATATTGAGTCTTTGTATGCTGTAAGACTTCACTGTGGTGGGTTCTTCAAGGTTCCTTGTTGGTTCATTTTATCACCTTATACTTTAGTGAATGATGTTATTTATGGGAAATTCTATTTTGTACTAAAGATGTACACTTTTTGTTGGCTTGAAATATTTGTCGAGTTTTATTCACTTTACGTATTATCTTGTTAGACCATCAAGGTTGTGCTATTTTTATTGAATGATCGCATGAGTAACTTTTCTAAAGAAAATTCGTTGTTTTATTAGTTGTATTCTTCTGATATGCAAATCACTAGGGAAAATTCTCAACCTCGCTATCCATTTTCCTTAGAAGTACATCTAGCTGGTGTAGCACAGTGGTAACTACTAGTAAGTTGCATTAGAATGGAATTCAATGTTCTCCGTGTTGGGATCAGGTCCCTTTTTTCCTAATTTCATTTTCTTCTCTGTGAAAAGAAAGAAAGGGGTCAAGGGATGTTGTGGTTTTGTTATCGGTCGTTAGAATTGACCAGAGTTGTCATCTGAGTATTTTTCATCTTATATTAAATGCAGGAATATTTGACAAGGTGATGCCAAACAAGTGTGTTGAGTGACATTTACAACATTCAATCATCCAAAATTCACCACACAATGTTAGGCTGCGATTGTGGTATTCTAATTGCTCCGCCAATTACTTGACTGACAGTTTTTTACATTAAATCCCTTACACAAGGAGTCTGTGTGGCCTACTTAGCATCTCAAAGTTGTATGGTTGTGTAGTATCATGTGCGGTTTCTCCCAATTATAAAACATTTATAACCTGTAAATGTATGGCTATGTAGCTCAATGAAGATATTTGGTTCAAGAACGAAACTGATTTCTTATTATTTCCGTTTTTGTTATAACCTGCCGTGTTGATTTCAAGATCAAGTTATCCCTTTGCCGCCCACCTAATTCAGAGAAATTGAATGAAAAGAGAATATTCTTGGTTTTCTTTTCTTTTCCAAATTGTATTAAAATGTGTTTTTATTCCCTATGAGGAATGCTTCGTTTCCTTCAATTAATTGTTTATGCGTATGAAGACCCAGGCCACAAATATGGTTGGCATTGACTTAGGTGAGTCAGTTTTATTTGACTTTGAATGTCAAATAAATCAGCTGTGATTGTGAAATTAGTAGTAATTGGTGTTCCAGTCACGTGGTTGACTGATGCATTTTGGACTTGAAAAAGTGCTATAAATGCCTCTTTTGTGTTTGTTTCTTTCTGGACATCTGATTCTTGTAGCACAATGGGGCCAATTGGTTCACACAAGTCTCTCCTTTCATTAATTATTTTCAGTTCTGGATTGACTTACGCTACGAAAAAAATACTTTTAAGCAAATGAATGCAAAGACACAAAATTTAATGACTTAAAATGTACCTAGTGCGAATAAGTATTTTCTTTTAACGCCCGTCTTGTCCCAATAAGGTTTGAATTTAGTTTCATGGCTTTCCTTTTATATCAGCTTTTATTCTTTTGCTTTCTTTACTTTCCTCCAACAATAACGACTAAACGTATTTTTCAAGTTCAATTTCGAACGAACATGAATCCAAATTAAAGGGATAAAACGTTCAAATTATTCCTACAATTCTTTTCTTACGTAAAAAATCACATATTTAGCCATTAAGAATGAATAAACAGGACAATAATTGTTGACGTTGATACATTCAAAATCAATAAAAAGTCAACATTTTTACCTCATTTTCCTCTAAAAAAAAAAGTACATCTGTGAAGAACATAAGTTATCGTAACAACCACCGACACAAACACTGTAAGGTCATGATTATCATGTTAAAAATAAAAATAACAAGTTTTTTTATTTTATAATATGATCAAAGTACATTTGGTTCATGGGGACACTTGTTATTTGTCAACACCAAATGATCCAAATAATTACATCCACCTCCGTTTATGCTAATCTAATCCGTCATTTACTCCCTAATCTAATCATTAGAATATATGGTCGATTTTAAGCCAAAAAAGCATACCAAGAATTGAGAAGAAAAAACAAAGAGAAAAAGCTAAATATATTTTATAGTTATATTCAATGAATTTAATTTCTTCTAAAAAAGTTTTGATTCCCACGATGGTGGTCGTTTCTACTTTACCCTACAAAATTAACAATTGCTTAAATAAAAGTTTATACTAACGTAATGATGCTACTTCCCCCTAAAAAAAAGCATGAAGTTCTCTTCAATATCTTAGTCATTGCATTATTTTATTATGAAAAATATTGACACTAGTACATTTTAGCAACTAACGAAGTAATTAAAAATGAAAATGATAATCAAAAGTTGGATTAAAGTGTTGAGTAGATAATCAAAAAATTAATATATCATTGAGCTGTAATGGCATGGAAATTAATTTTGTTATACCATAAAAGGTCTCGTTTGGCAACTAATTAATTTGTTTACTTGCAATTTATATGAACAACTTGGTAGTTCTTTACATACGATATGATGAAGATTAAGTAAAAATAAATAAATTGGGATGGGGTCCTTCTTGCTTAATTGAACTGTGCCAAGTAATAGTAATAGCTGGACCATAATGAAAATTGTACCTCTAGGCTTCGACTTAATTAGTTTCTCATTAATATTTATTCAGATATAATTTTCTTTGATCATAGATCGATAAATGATCCATCCTTCGTTACTAAGATAGTAAAAATTAACAACGACTAATTTTGTAGCTAAACAGAAAAAATTATTGATTTAATATCAGAATTTTTTTTATCTTAATACTAAACAAGGATACCAGGTCCAGTATGTACTTTGTCACATCAATTTTATATGGTTGTCGACCGGCCGAAAAATATTTGTCATGATGATCGACCTTCGAATGTAAAATATTAATTAAAATATTAACATATACTTTATTCCATCTCAATTCTAATTCTTAAAGGGGAATGACATGGAGTTTCTTTTTCCAACCCTTGCAACCAAACTTTAAATTTATCGGATATAATTTATCGAGGAATAGATAAACTGAATGAGATTCTTCTATTTTTTCTTAGAGATGTTGAATTCGAATTTTAAAATTGAGAAATTATATGAGAGAGTACTTACGTTATTAGATATATAGGTTTCAAATATCAAATGATTATCTCTCTCAAGAGAGGAAAAAGACATTAACTTTAAAAAAGATCATACTTTTAAAGGTCTATTATTTTGGTTTATTGGCTTAATATCAAATTATTATTATTTTGATTCTATCTTTGTAGAATATTTAGTTTTCAAAATTGTAAAAGAGTAATTTAATAATATCTTCAATTTTTTATATAAAGTAATATTTATTGGTGCGAATATAATCATGCCAAATATTCCTTAGGTAATTACTATAGAATCTTAAATTATTCACTACATGACCACCTGCAATTTTTTTAATAAATGCACTAATTTTGAAGGGCAGAATATTATAAAAAATAAAATAAAAATCTAGATACTGATTGATTGTCCGGAGACTTCATGTGGATAATACGAATAACAATGTTTTAAAATATACTATAAAGAATAACAGAAATAAGTTAAAATATAATACAAACACTTGTATTGTCCTAAAATGGATTTTTTTTGGGTACATTTAAAATTTAAAAACAGATATAAGTATATAGACGTGCCATCCATAAAGTATACATCACAATATATATTGGAAATTATAGGAAGGAGTATATTATTAAGTAATAAATAAATAATTATCAATCATTTTAAAACTATTAAATCTATTGTAGTGAAGCTCTCACATGTACTCTTACGTGTCAAGACGTTTCACATAAGACTATTGTACTCTTTTGACCAAGTTTACTCACAAATTTATTAAAAGTTATGACAGGATGTATAAGATATTTATCTTGATTCTAAGTTTGAGTTTTGAGTATAATTTTTGTTTATTAGGAAGTGTTTTTTTCTTAAAGAGTCTCGCAAGAACTAGTTTTTCAATATAAATATCAAATACCTAATCAGAACAATAAGAATATATTCAAATATAATTTTATGTATGGGCTTTGCTAAAGATAGAATTTACGCAGATCTTATCATTATCTTTGCGAGTTAAAGTGATTATTTTTGACAGATTTTCGATTCAAAAAGAAAACATCTTATGGAAGATTATCGAAAAAGAAACAACAAAGCAGCAAGATACAGAATAAATGTACACAGAAATAATTGTACTCTTTAGTGTTACTAATATTCATACAAACGAGTGTATTCAAGAGGATTTTGGAAGTGAACATTTTATGCACAATAAAAAGCCATGTAAAATACACAATATATGAAAAATGTAAGCACTCTCTCTTTTGTATTTTCAAAAATATTTTTCCAGAGAGAAATATATGTAACAAATTAATTTTCCAAGAGGAAATGAATAACAAAATTAAGGCCAAAAAAAAATACACAATCTTAAGTATTAACGGCGACTCATAGACATAGAATTAGCGACACTTTTTGAAACAGAATCCTGCAGCGATGGATTGAAACCTAAGCAACCCAATAAGCCCTGTTTGTATGGTAAAAACGTTTTCTTCTTCATTTCTTCTGATGCTGCTCTGTTCATCGTGTAATGCAATTCATGGGCAGAAATGGGTCCTTTTTTTCTTGATCTAACACTCTCTGTTGATCTAAAGCTTGAATTTTTAACATCTTCTTCATGGGTTTTCTTCAACAATTCGTACTTGTTTAGTTGTTCTGTACTACTTGGTCGACCTTCTGAAGAACTTCGGAATAGAAGCAAGTCTTTGATTTTCCATTTTTTGGACCAGAGTGAGATCATTGAAGAAACTGAAGAAGACGAAGAGGAGGAAGATGATGATGAAGAAGAAGAAACAGAGGCGGATTTTTTTGTGTTTTCTTGATTGCTTTCGTGATCAAATAATAAGTCGGAAACTTTCAAAGGCGATAAATTTGAAGTTTTTTGTTGGGGTTTCTCTGTTCGGCTCTGTTTTTGTAAAGCTGTAACAAATGGGTCAAAATCTTTCTTTTTGTGTCGAGGAGAAAATGTTTCCATGAACGATTTCTTCGGGGATTTTGGAGAATCCATGTGTTTTCCTTCATACTGAAACCGTGGGGGTGGTTTCAAAGGCTTGATTTTTCCGCAATCAAAGAGCTCATCAGCTGCAGATAGCGAAATCCTTTCCAATTGCCCACTGAAATCAAAAGCAAAATCTTCATCATCTTCATCTGGGTTATGTTTCTCATTTGGGATTTCTTCCCAATTGAATTCATCGTAAAGAGGGGATATCCGTGTAGGACTAGCAGGTGCACTGTAAAACAACGTGGCTGCACGTGGAGGACTTGATGGAGCACTCATGTACGGAGTAGTACAACCACTGTCGATGTTGAAATCCACCGGCGCCGGAGATTGCATCATCACCTCTGTTTCCATTTTATGCACACCAACTGTTCGATAATTTTTCTTAAAGAGAAAATACTGAAAGTTTTAGTTTTAGAAAAACAGGGGAAGAGAGGAATTATATATAAGGATAATGGGCCAATGACAGAGACAGAGTTGCCTTTTCTTATGTTTATTTTTATGATCAGGACTCATTAACAACTACTTGTCAAATACCTATTTTACCCCTGTTTGATTGTGATAAATATGTTGTGTTTGAATTTGGGTTAGGGGTATTATTGTCCATTTAGTTAGAAGAAAAGGGTGATGATAATCTTGATGTAACAATCCGATTTTTTGTGATTTTACCGTTTGATTTCCATTTTAAGTGTTTTTTTCCTTTTTGTTTGAAGTTTAAATTAAAGGATAGAAAACTTATGATGATGAAAAAATTACGGCTAAGTTAAAGTCAGCTAAATGCAGCTAGTGGATATCAAGGCTGACATACACATAATAATCTTTTTTTGCTAAATAAGGAAGAAAAATAAAGAAAGCAACAAGGATTAGAAAACAAAAGAAGAAAAAAAATGGAGTGTAATCAAATGCAACTTTCACTCAATAATGCAGATGAGTTCAAAGAATAAGAGGCTAAAAATGTATCAACTTTCATTGATTTAAATCTAATCACTCTTTCGATTCATATATCTTTATTCACTTTAGATTTTGCAGGTCTCTTAAAAAGCCAGTATCCTGTAAATAATTAGTACTCCAATTGATATTCCTATATTTGATTTTCTTTTCTTGAAAACCAATTTTTGCCTATGTTTTCAAAATTACATTTTTTTTTCCTCCTCGATTGTTTAAAGATTTTCAATGACAACGGTTACAGGAATATCACGGCGTGTATTAATGATGCCCATAATATCATGCACATTTTAACTACAACCGTACCCCAAAAAAAGAAGAAGTCAAATTTGCAAATTTATTGATGGATTTATTAGGATCAAAGCGTTGAGTACATATTTAGAAGGAAATTATTTGTAAAGACTCATTAAGAAAAGCACTTTTCCTATTTAAATTTAAAAAGTATTTCAGAATTCTTATTTTTATAATTAACAACTGTCCTAACCATGACTAATAAGGCAGCAAGCAGGTGTTACCATTGTGTTTTTTTAACCTCTGATTTCTTTGTACTTCTCTCGTTCCATATTAGAAGGACATTTTACTAAAAATAGTTGTCTCATATACTTTATGTATATTTTTTAAAATTTATTTCTATGTGCATTGATACGAACAAAGGACAAAATAGTAAAGTTGATCAGTCTATTGATGATTTTTTAATCATCGTGTAAAATAAAAAGTATTTCTTTAATGTGAAACGGAGGGAGTAATTTTTTTTTTGGTATTATATTTCACGAGTCATAACTCAAAGCTGGTTGCATGAGTGTGTGAGCCACGTTGTGTGCACCATAACGCATTAGTTGATACTTGATACTAATGTTTTCTTAAAAAACAAAATTAATTAATTAACTCCATGCTTTGGAGAATTTTTGGTTAGCTGAAAATATATTAGGTACATAAATTGAGTTTGTGGCTAAAATCATCCCTGAAGTAAGACTTAAATCTAAAGTACATTCCTGTATTATATAAGTGAACAAAAAATATCCCTCCACTATATAAAAAGGTTGCAAGATTCATTCTTCTTTGTATTTTTTTAAGAAACTTACGCTACCAACATTAAAATGTGTCAAGTCAAATGAATATATGTACCCATGGTTAAGCTAGTCAAATTGGGTGATTTTTCTAATTTTTAAAAATTGGGGGTTTAAATCATATTCAGACAAAATATATTCAAATTCTAAATATTATTGATAAAAAGTATGGCCAAATACAACTTCAACTTCAAAAAATTCAAATAAAGTAATTTTTTTTATTTTCATATCTAAATGTCTACATAATTTCACTAAATTTTCAACATTTTTGTACATTGTATAAAACGTGAATTGCATTGTATATAACATACATAAGTACTAAATATTTTTTTAAAGAACATATCTAAATAGTTGGGCGTAATATTTTTAATTATTATTTTTTTTAAATAATCTTTCTAACCATCAGAACCTATTGTATAAATATTTCAAGACTTATGTATTGTTGCAAGTCCATTTACTTGATGATGCAAAAATCGTATAAACTAACAACACACTAAATTTAAATTCCGAGAATGAAATATTCGTTTTCTATCCATATCCTTATTCTTTTCAGGTAACTTTGATCTTCTTGTCGTGGCTAAGACATGACCAAATTAAAAAAAATAAAAAAATTATTGGTTCAATCAATTTCTTAAAAAAAAAATAGACAGAAGGATGATTCTTGTTATTTTTTGGATAGTATAAGGATGTTTTTTGCTCACTTAAATAATATAAGGATATACATTGAATTTGAGTCATAATTGAGGGATGCTTTTATCCAAAAACTCTACATAAATTGGTCTACATTCCATACTCCAGTCTTATGAATAACTTTTGACTTTTCTAACAAGGTAGTACTAACTAAAAGCCACGGATTCAGAATTTTAAGTTTATAACATAGTAATAACTAGGCTCAAAGTCAACTATTTATATATATTGGGTTGATACTTTTGTGAAAGTATAAAGTTTGAATTTCTTTTATAGAATTCACATGAATCAGTAGATAGACGATTAGATTCATCCTCAATTATTATAAGAATAGTTTTTCGGGTCAAAAGGAACAAAATAAATGAGAGATTTGGTTTTGTAGCCCATTAATTACAAATTTGTTTTTATAATTCTCTATTTTTTGCAAGAATTTTCCTTTTTTACATGTATATATAAGATTTGAAAATGCCATTTTCTTCTATTCAATTGGTAAGTAGTTATAAAAGGTCATTTCCCACCTCATAATAATGTTTCATTTTCTTCTTTCTTTTTTTCATTCCTTAAGAAAAGTTAGTGTTAGTATTCTCTTTGTTCATTTTTTACTTGTCATGTTTCACTTTTCCAAAGTCAAATTGTATAGACTAAGATCGACATTTTAAAATATATTTTAGTATTATATTAATATGAGAAGAATTACAATTAATAATACTACAATTTCCTAACATCTAAATTTAAAATATTAAATTAATTATCTAAAAATTAATCAAATTTATTCTCGTAAAGTAAAAAATGAAGTTATATTATTTTTGGCTCCTCCCTCATTTTGAAGGAAAACAAAACCACTGAGGGTAGTCCCTAAAAAATTGCTTAAATTTGAAAAAAAAAATGGTCATATATTTATTGCGGGTCAATTTGGAAATGACTCGAGTTAATTCGGTTAAAAGTTTGAGTACATGCATGAACGGGTCATTCACAATTTTATTCTTATTTTGCATTTGTCTTTTAATGTATGAACTTTTATAATAAAAAAATAAAAATCAATTTATTTGAAGGAATCCATTTTAAAAATAAAACAAGTCACAGATAAATAATCAGTAATTAGGTTATGATTTATTATTTGTTCAAATCAACCAAATCCATAAACAGATTGATTTTTATCTATTCTATCATTTTAACCTATATAAATTTAGTCTAACCTATCTATTTAATATTCATGTCGATACTTGGAACTAAGCCGTCAAAAAGAATATAGGCTATGAATAATAAAATCATGACTTTCCAAAAAATAAAATACTCCCTCCGTCCACTATTAATTGTCATACTTTCTATTTTTAGAGTCAAACTATAAAAACTTTGACTAACATTTTAAGATATATTTTTTCATCATATTGATATGTAAAAAATTGCAATGTATAATACTTTTCGTATAGTTTTTGAATATCTAAATTTTTTGTTTAAAAAATCGAATTAATGTAATCTAATTTAACTTTGAAAATAAGTCAAATTGACTTTCGAAAAGCGCAACATGACAAATAAAAGTGGACGGAGGGAGTAGTATAAGTTAGGTAATCACGTACATTACTACAAAACTGATACAGAATTTTGACGAACCAAAGCCTCATCTTGTACCCACTTGACTTATGTTTAATAACCTTTTATTTTCAACCCTCCAATTTGTTTTACAAAATTATAGTATTTCTCCAATTTAATTTAAACTATAGAATATTCCTACTCTTCTTTACCCAAATATTTATTTCCCATAGGACATTTTCATAAATTAGTGGCGGCTAAACTTTGGCAGCTGAGTACGTGTAGATGATCGTGGTTTGACCAAAAAATAATTAAATACTATGTTAATTCGGTGATTAAACTAAAACATACTCGAAAACGTGATCTTAGACGATCGTTTACTGATTCTAGCCATTAAATTTGGAATAAATTCAGTGTACACACATGTACCTATACATAGAGATAGTAAAATTAGTGCATAATCAGTCCAATTCGTTTAAATTTATTTCACCTTAATTCAACTTATTTTAATCCGCTCAAATTAAGTTCAGTCCGTCCATTTGACGCTTCTACATGTACCTAACAAGAGATTAGTTCTAAGAAATATGTATATACGTGCTTTGCATATCAAATATCATATGCCCATAAATTTAGCACGTATTATGAGATTTGTCAATCTTCTAGTTCACTAAACGAGTAGTAACGCAATATACTTTTGTTTGGGAGGAATATATATGACTTTAATTTATTTATTACTAGCTCCTATATTGGAGTAGTTGGAAAACCAACTAGATGTGATTTTAAATATACACGTGCTGATAAAAATAGTCGAAGCAAAAAGGCTACTTGCATGTGGGAGTCTTTGTCAACAGGATATGCCCAAATATATTGACGGAGGACTTGTAACTGTTAAAATCAAGTAAGTTTGTTTTCCTTTTTCTATATACAATTACAATTTTTACGACAGATGTTGTAATTATATTAAAACCTATTAATATCTTCTGATAGTAACCCATAACTAAATTGGTTACTGGTTCAATATAACAAGGAAGGGACCTTGAAGAACTTTAGTCCACCAAAAAATAACTTTTTACAATAAATTTCAAATTTTAGATCCGACTCTTGATAGAGAGAAATCTGCTGAGGAGAAAAAAAAATGGGATTATAATCAAATGGGAAAAGGTCCAATTTGCCCATGAAATATCGAAATTTTGCATAATTTGGTCTATTCATACACTTGCATTAGCATAGTCGTTGTATCCTAATTATTTGAGGAAAAAAGGTTCAAATTTACACCTCAATCTTTAATTTGATTACTCTTAAATTGGAATTGGTTAGAATTCAAGGCTTTTGCCTCCTAATAGGAGGGGAAATATGTATTATACCAAAAGTTTAACGAATGACAAAATTGTTCAATTTCAAATAGTACTGAGACAATTTGACTCAATTTCCTAAAGCACTTAGGTATTAATTATATTAAAATGGAGAGTAACACTTGCGTCGGGGTGACTTATAAAACATTAGTGTTGGACCAGTATAACGTCTTTGTTCTTTATGCGTTGATGCAGGTAAAAATTAAACTCTTCAAGATGCAACAAGCTAACATCTGGAATGGCATCTGCATAACTAATACTACTTATATTTTTTTATTATAAGAAACTGATAATTGATTTTTGTTACAGGAATATCAGATGAAGAGTATAATTCCATCTCAAATCAGCTTTCCTTTTTTCAAGAATGATGATTTATCTATAACGAGGGAGGGAGTGTGCCATTGATGAAGGATGAGAACATGGTCAATGCACGACCAGGTTGATAGCTTGGCACGAAATGTCCTGCTCCTCTTACCGTCACAAATGTCAAGTTCTCATATTCCACTGCATAACCACCAACCTTGAAAGAAAAAGGATATATCACTTACATACATGATATTCTTGGAACAGAGTATTGTAATGGTACAAGTGAAGAAGTATAATGTTACCTCGCCTTGGAAGTACCAAGGGTACCAGGGTGTTTTCACTGGTGTCTTGATTTTGTTTATAGCATATCTAGTCGTTGTTACAGCCAAAACACTATCTGTATCTCCGCTGTAATTACACGTTAAAATCATGAGAACTGCTACATTTTCAGAATTAGTTTTCCCCCTGTACTTACCTATATATCCAAACCCTAATTCCACTTTGCATGAGCTCTTCAAAGATCGGTAGAACAGTATACGGAGAGTCCTTCCAATGCAAGTGTGAACTGCACAAGTGAGAATTTAAGCCAAGAAGAAAAAAGATCAGCTTTTCCAATTTGAAGCTAAAATGTTATTTAAAATATCACGGTATGTATTACGTGCAAGGAGCCCAGGAATATGGTATTCTTCTGACATTAAGTGCCTTTTGTACTTCAGCAGAGTTTAGGCAAGAGTTTACATAATTGTCTGAGCATGGATCAAATCCACATACCTGTTTTAAACAAAAGAAAAAAGTTAGAAATCTAATAAACGCATGTAAAATCTGCAGAGGGGTGCTAGTTGAGGCGTTGGATGATGTTGTACAGACCCTACTTGATTGATCAGATCTTGAAATGTGCATTTTATGATATTGCGGGTGTGCATGCTGGAGAAATGGGGGATGAACACATCCGAACTGTAGAATAAGAAGCAGGTTTATAGACCTGTTGTATCTAATAAAACATTTTACTTGGGACGCTTAATGTTCATTTATTTACACAACCAGCAATAGTAAATGAAAATCTTCTCAAGAACAACAAATAAGCAGTTAGCCAGTTCGGAACTTACGGGAAGTGAAGTATTGGCATTGGGGTCGCACAGTGGGGCATAAATGTCATAGGCATATATGTTTCCTAGAGATGAATCTGCTTGCTTAATGTACTCATTACAAGCTTCTGAGGTTGTCTCTGCTGAGAAGTTGCAATTCTTGACAATTCCATCATGGACTTCATCTGATATTAGTGCATGTGTCCAATAAAAGTCATATGAACCACTCTGCATTGTTTCAAAGTCTAGGAGGGCATTCCCTGTCTGAAAAACAGATCATATCACTATGCAAATAAGTGACTTAATCAGGAGGAAGAATATGTAATTATCATTTTGAATAAGCTTAATTAGCTTACAGCTATTCCTTGCAAATTAATAACAAGGTTGGGCTCTGTTTTCCTGTGGGATAAGATCAGCTGAGCAAGTTGAGGCACATAGTGGCCAGCATAACTTTCTCCAACAATATAGAAATCTCGATGTTTATATTCTGGGAATCTTTCCATCCAATTGAGGAGAAAGGTGAAACTGTCTTGTCTAGTTTTTCCGTCTCCAGTAATATAATCTGCTGATGTATTAGAGTAAGAGAATCCAACACCAGCTGGTGATTCTAAAAAGAGGATGTTCGCCACTGCATTAATGTCAAAAAGGTACCATAGTTACACCCAAATGACGACAGATTTTTCTAGCTTAAGAAAGAGGTAATTAAGTACCATTGTTCCATGCAAATTGGTTCAGCCATAAGGTTTTCCCATCATTATTAACGCGGAATGGCCCAAGTTCATCCATTGCCCCAGCCCCTAATGAAGAGCAACCAGGCCCTATATACCAATTACATACAAAAACAACAAAGGAAACATGATAAGCTAGCCATCGTAAGCTCTTAAGAAACGCAGCCAACTCATAATAACACAGTAAATCCCAAGCAAGATAAATATGAGATTAAACTCTTACAAGGTTTGCATGAAACAAGCTAGTGTTAGAAATTAAAACATTCCTCCTCTTGGTAATTCGGGTAACATGGGTGTGTGTGTGTGTTTACCTCCATTTAGCCACAAAACGAGAGGCTTTGTCGAAGGGTCACCAGATGATTCAGCCAAGTAATAGAACAAGGCTCTACCAGCATTTGCATCAACAGTAACATATCCTGCATATTGATTAAACCTGACTGCACTACTTGGTTGCTCTGGCAGTGCTGAGATCTTATCATTTTCCTTCGATCCTTCCTGTGGCACTATGAGTTCTGACACTGATCTCTGTTTCTCAGAAGCTGGTAGGCCGTGGTTAATAATACTTGTTGTTTTTGCCCGTCGGGTCTTGAGAAATTCACGTAGAACATCCACTTCTCCTGCATAACAATATTGTTGGGCACTTAGGCAGCACAAAATTAGAGAAAGAGTTAAAACAGAGTTAGTTTTCATTTTCTTCCTACTCGTGCAAGACCAAGCAACGTTAAATGTTGGTTAAATGTCACACAAAATTAAGGATATATAGTAAGGATGGTTTGTTGGCTTCAATTTTCATGTCGTTCTCCAACAGCCAGAAATTAGAAAAGGTAGTTGAGAATGAAAACAAAGACAACATTGAATAGTTAACTAAAAACAGAAACTTATGGTCTAGGCTTTTCAAGTATGATTATGAGGGCTGCAGACAGCTAGACTTGTGTCTTTTCATCATATTAACTGATGATAGCTATCATACTAATTCTAAAAGATCATGATTTTTTTTTCTTAATCTGATTTAAAGCAATAGTGCTGTCATTTAGTTTTATTTCGAACCTATAGCTCCCTAATTTTCTTCGGTTTATTTACAGGATAGAGTCGACTTTTTAAAATTATTTGAAGAAATTCTAGGATAAAATGCAACAGGATGACATCCTCCACCTAAAAAGGGAACAGCCCAGAAATTATCCTTTGTTAAGGTGTGAAAAGAGTTCAAATGTCATTAACTGACCAACAAATTTGATGTAAGATTGTCTATTTTTGCAACTATATGCTGAAAATAATCAAAAGAGGACACTCATTCAATTTCATGATTAGGGGTGGTGTGGTTGTTTCTGTTCAAATTAGCAATCCTACTTTATATGTTGGGTTTGTTACATAATTCTGTTATCTTTCTCATTATTGTATTATCCAAAAGATGCATCGGCACTCACTGTTATCTAAATTACGTTCAAATTCGTCAATGTCAGTTTCAATTGCAATTTTTAACCCTATTCATATAATATTAGGATATCAAATGTAGATAGATAGTTGGAGGTGGCAAATTTGACTAATGAACATGTAACTCGCCCAATTTGGGTATGTTAACGGGTCAATTAATCAACCCGTTAATAGAAAACGAGAGAATGACGAGAAGAAGTAGATCGCCGAACCTCAAAGACATTGTAGAAGAAACAGTACATC
>JAJOOO010005545.1:0-23356 GCA_029582685.1 Solanum piurae | reverse complement strand
TAATATAATTTGTATAACTATTTGCACTTCTGATGTTTGTAATTGTATAAATTCGTTATTTCGAGTTTATACAAAAATAACTGAATTATACAAATATACCCGCGAATTATACAAACCTGCGAATTATACAAATCCGCGAATTATACAAATGAGGCATCTTAAACTATAGCTACAACCCGTAAATATGCAAACTATAGCTATGGAGCATAATTAAGTTTATTATAATGGCTATTTGTGAAAGTTTCCCCTTTAAAAATTGTTGATTTTATCTTTGTTTAATGTGTTTCAGTTACCGAAGATCTTAAATTTGGGCCCAATTAGAATAGTTGGGCCGATCCAAACCATTTTGATTTTACGGGCTGAAACCGCAAAAATATCTCAACTGATTCGGCGTTTTGAGATCAACAAAAATACCGATGTAGATTTTATTTTATTTTTATGAAAAAATAAAAATTCAAAGGAAATGATTTGTTCTTCTAGCCTACGCTTGTCCGGTTCCGGCACCGGCACCAGAAACAGTCCATCTTCACCGGCGAGTTCTGAAAATTCCGATGAATCTCAGTCGCAGGTACGAAGGATTAAAGCCAGCCCTCAGCTAAACCGGTGGTCCAGAGCTCGAAGCATTCGGTCCGGCAGGAAACTAGACCGGTCCGCTGTCAGCACTGAATCACGCGATAAGTCTGGTTCACCGGAAATTGAGTTGCCTATGTCTCCTAAAGGTGATAGCCGGTCCGGCTCGTCAGACGATGAAAAGGAGGTTAACGGAGGAAAACCGATATTTATGGTGTCTGATGGAACTGGATGGACGGCGGAGCACGCAGTTAACGCAGCTTTAGGACAATTTGATTATTGCTTAGTCGATCGCGTTTGCCCTGTGAATACTCACTTGTTCTCTGGGGTAAGTTTGTTTATCTGATTATAATTTGCTACTCGGAATAATATGGGATATGCTTTATGCCTGATTGACAATACAAATTTATCATCGAGTAAATCTGTTATCAGCTGATAAATTAGTCTCATTACTATAAATCGCGGGATAATTTAGTTTGCGAACCAAAATTTTGATCAAGTGTCAATGTAACCAAAAGAAAAAGATTAAAAGTATAGACAAATACATGTGTGTAGTTGGTATAAAGGAAAAAAAAGAACAGATTACTAAGTACTATATATTATTCATATTGGCAAGAGCTAGACTCAAATTGGTAGTTGGTCTAAGTCAATAAATGGTTTGGATTGGGAAGCTTGTGTTGAAGTAAAGCGAAACAATGTTATAATGACAATAACAAAGACAATAGTAATGATAAGTTAAGATTAGGAAGCTTGTGTTGAAGTAAAGCGAAACAATGTTATAATGACAATAACAAAGACAATAGTAATGATAAGTTAAGATTAGGGAAAATGACCATATTTACCACTCTAATATATTGTTCACGTTGATCCTCTGTTGTATATTGTGGCCAAAATTGGCCCTGCTACATAATTGTGTTGACCTTTGAGTTTGGAATTGAAGTTTGAGTGCTTATTGTTAATGGATGCTTGGAAATCGTATAAAGCATTGACGTAGGATGTTGAAAGGAAAAAATAACACAATGGAAGCATTACAGTGTAAGAGCTGCTTCCCTAATTTAACATGCAAGCAATTTGTTTGCTTTAAGCCCCTATTAACATCAGAGGTGGAGGTACAAGCCCCAGATATGGGTTCAAGTTCAACCGAACCTAGTAGCTTTTACTCAAAACAATGTATTGTGTTAGGAAATTCAAAGTATGTATCACTGGAGTTATACAATTGTAAACTTGATATGAATGATTCATGTGAAAAGCATTCTGATCTTGTTTTTCTTATTGTATCATCTAAAGTCTGAATGACCATGACTAAATAATTATTTGTTGTGATCTGATGACAAATAAAATTAAGCTTAGTGTTGAACTTTTTATGCTTGATGGACTGTGATTTTTCTAGATTGATGATGTTGAAAAATTAATGGAGATAGTGAAGCAAGCAGCCAAAGAAGGGGCAATGGTTGTCTATACATTAGCTGAGCCTTCCATGGCTCAATTTGCCAAACAAGCATGTCAACACTGGGGTGTAGCATCTAGTGATATACTGGGGCCAATTACAGAGGCAATTGCTGGCCATCTTGGTGTTTCACCTTCTGGCCTCTCTCGTTGGGCTCCTGAAAGGCAGAAATCTCCTCTCAGCGAGGAATACTTCCGGAGGATTGAAGCAATTGAATTTACCATTAAGCAAGATGATGGCGCTTTGCCGCGAAACCTGCATATGGCGGATATAGTTCTAACCGGTGTTTCACGAAGTGGGAAGACACCACTATCTATTTATCTAGCACAGAAAGGATATAAAGTAGCTAATGTCCCCATTGTCATGAATATAGACTTACCCAATACACTGTTTGAAGTTAACCCCGAAAAGGTTTTTGCTTTGACAATAAATCCCATTGTTCTGCAATCCATCAGAAGAGCAAGAGCTAAGACTCTGGGTATGGATGGAGAACTGAAGACCAACTATTGTGACATGGATTACGTGAAAGAAGAGTTGGAATACGCAGGGAAAATTTTTGCGCAAAACCCTGTCTGGCCAGTGATAGGTAATTTGCTTTCTATATTTTGCAGTTTGTACTGTGCTCATGTTTTTCTGTTTTCTGATATTAGGAGTAAAACCTTACTTAACAATTAAGTGTTAACTTCCACGATTACGTCAACAGACAAATCTATGAGGAAGTTAATTACTAGAAATTTTGATGATTCGTTTTCCCCATTGTTGCTTTGGTTGCAGAAGTTACATCTAAAGCTATTGAAGAAACAGCTGTTATTGTTCTGAGACTTTACCATGACAGAAAGAACAGGTGTTCAATGCCAAGAATTTCCAAACGCTATTAAACTGTTGTTCTCAAGCATTGATGGATCAGATCTCAAAGACAATACTTGAAATCCAAGACATCTTCTTTGTGCTGGCAGAGTGCTAGAGCAATAAAGGTACTGCGGTTGCAACCTATGTATAGCAGGTGTTGGTACATTTTGCTTGATATTGTATAGTGCTCTATGTAGTTTGCACACATAATAGGTAATATCAACTCTTCCTGTATCTCAAATAAATATTGCAACGATATCAACTTTGAATATAGCTAATGTTGTTGCATCTCGCGTACATTTTATAAATGTGTATCATTACTACTTTGAAGTTGGCATAGGATCTCAGAAGAAACCGAGATGAGTAGGAGGCAGGAAATGAAGGAAATGTGAGAAAAATAGTAAAAGGTTGGTTATTCCTGGCTCTACATTAAAATTTTGTGAATTTAATTTGTATACAGGGTAGTATAACTCCCGTATTTGTTATTTAAACCATTAGTCAGTATGAGAATCCACAATGAGATACCGACAACTTCAAGTTGTATCAACAACTCATCTAAAAGTTTAAGCTGTTAGAAAGAATACACTTTGATTTGCTTTATTTATGTTTTCAACATGTCTTCTCATTCGATCATGTTTCCTTGTTTAATGAGCGAAACACATGATGGTATAAAAATTCTTTTGCATTGCAACTGTATTAAAGTTATACTCAAATTTTATACATCTGCCATTTGAATTCTTCCTAAAAGAAGGTCTATCTGTTTTTTTAGCATCTCTTTGACTCCATTCCTTTCTTTGTACTTCCAAATGTTCACAGATAGTCTGTCACCCGAAAATCAGTTATGCTCAATCTCTTCTGCTTCGAAAGAGACTTTTCCATCACTTTGTTATTTTAGGAGGGAAAACAGTTTTTGACGTCTTTTCTGTCAACTGAGAATATTGTCTTCTCCGTTGATCCTGGCAATGAATAGTATGAAAATAGATCAATACGAAGCTTTATCTTCTCCATTGAGCTTGGTCATGGATAGTGTGAAATAGATCAGTAGTATTGTTCCCATACTTGATCTGTCAATGTCGAAAAACAAGAACAAAAAGTCAGTTGTTTATACAATGCAAATCATTGGTTTAGTCCATGCCTATTTAGTGGTTTATGCCCCTATTTGGCTTTAATTAGTCAAGTTAAGGGATGTTTTTAAGACTGTTAATAGTTTGAGGATGAAACTAATAATTCTCGTCGAGTTTGGGGGTGTTTCCAATACTTTTCTGTTCTATCTAACTGGTTAAGAGAACTTACAAGGTAGCAAAGAAAATTAGTATCCTCCTAGGATCAATGGTCCAAGGTGAGGAGGAAGAAGATCGTCGGAAACTGAATCTCTTGGAGATAGCTACTTTACCATCGATGGCGGTGGTGGTGGCAGCACCGCTACTGGCGGCCACCACTGATGATGTGTTCTGATTATGTACATGTGGTGTGGAGTGATCAGATGTTACCACCATGGACTTTTCAGGCATGCTAGCTCCTAGCAAAAGAAGTTGCACTAAAAAAGTTAAGAATTTATGTTCTATATATGCTATGATGTACGTACAATCAGGTCATTTAAAAGGTAATTAATCTTTATAATAGCATTGATCGATAACGTCATAAAAATAGCACTCTTGTTCGACTTTTCTTTTCTTAGTTCTGTTGGGGAAAAAGAATGGCACATTCATATATTTCCGTAATGAGAAGCTCTTCTATGGCCGAGGGATCCAGAAATTTAGTTTTATGAATTCAATCTCTAAGATTTTATTTTTAGCATGAATCCATTAAGATATTTATGTACGGAAAGTATTCAGTTCAGATAACTCCATGCTAGAAAATTGCATCCGCCCTTGGCCACTCAAATATTATGGCAAGTTTTAGAAGTCTTTCATTTTTTATTAAATTTTATATAAAGTCAAACTATGATAAATAAAGTAAACGAAAGGAATAACTAATATGCCTAATCATTTAAATTACACTTATATTATAAAAGTATTTATTGGTGTATATAACTTAAAATCTTAAAATTAGTACCATTTGGATTATACCATTATAATGTGTTAGGTTACCATGCTTTACTCAATAATTCTAATGCATGTGCGTTTGTTTTTCTAAATTAAGAAATTTAACTCTCTAAACTCGACCCCATTGGCAAATTATACAATCATAATCATTCTTATCTTCAACATTTCTGAATTATTGAATGGATAGATTGGATAAAATATTTTTTAATTGTTCCATTTAATTGAAGAAAAAAATAATTAGTAGCATCATGATTTCATCAAATTGTAGCTCACCAAGAAAATCTTGGCAATCTTTAAAAAGAACATAGACAAAAACATAATTCTAAGCTAATACGATAAAGAAAAAGAAAAAGAATGATTCTAATGCATGTGCATCTATATTATAATATTAATTACAAACTAATGACGTACGTATGTGGCACGTCTAGGATTAAAGATTGGAGTAGGTAAAAGCTTCATTGAATAATTTAATTATTATAATTAGGGGCAGAGCTAGAACGCTACTTATGGAGATAGTCAAACTTCATTACTTTGGTTAAAATCTAGTATTTGCATTTTCCCTTGATATTGTTATTCTAGAATTATAGATTCGTAAGTTTCATAACCCTTCTATCATACGTTTGATGATAATTTGAATTAATTAATTTGGTGTAAATGTCATTGTCTAGTTAAGTACTTATCATTGAGATAACTCATTATGATGATTTAAAAGGAATTTAAGGAAACTACAAGACAACTAAGCTAAGCACTATTATTATTATTATTATTTTAAACAAAGTTTTAACTTTGAAAATGATGATACATAGTGGATTATCTTATATGTGAGTTGTTTAGTCAAACTAAGCATTTCGTGCAAGTGCATGGTGCATGTTTAGACACGATTAATTAATTATCACTTAATATCTTTATGATGGTCTAATTGTCACTTAATTAATACCTCTATGATGGTCAAACTATAAATCCTTCAAAAATAATTATTGTTGTTATTATTATAATTATATATAAGCTTGTGATTGGTACGAACGAAAACGTTTTATACGAAAATTATTCTTCAGAAAAATAAGTGAGTTTAATTTCGACTTACTTTTTAATATTTGGTAAGTAAACAAAAAATATTATCTCAAAATATTTTATATAATCTAGACAAATTAATTGATGCGGAATGCAAACTTGTTTTCCCTACGAAAAGTCATTTCTCAAACTTATTTTTCTAAAAAAAATATTCTCCGAAAACTTTAACCAATCAAACATACCACCATGCCCTAACATACTAGCTCGTAGCCAAGACTAAAACCCATTCTTCTAATGAGACTTTTTTACCTTGGAGAAAACGTCAAAATGGCACTACTACAATGGTGTTTCTTTTCCATCATTAAATTTAAATACATTCAATCAACAAAAATGGAAATTTAATTAAAGGGATAATTACAATTTTTAAGCTGCCCTAAAAAATAGTAGTTGATAAATATAAATATATATGGCATCATTATGTATACAACATTATACAACATACGTATGATCACTACTAAAAAATATTATTTAGTGGTTATTTTCACAGATATTTTAATTATTCCAATGAAAAAATTCATCATAGATATTTTGATTGATTCATAAAAAAGAAAAAATAGTGCGGTGTTCTCACTTTGTCATTGAGATTCCATTTTACCACCATGCATTTTCTCACTGAGTTGTCACATGAAAAACAAATGGAAAATTCATAATTTGTAACATAAAATTTCCATTGATTCACAATGTGAAAAACTCTATTTTTAGTAGCGCGATTGATGAGAGAAAAAATATAGTTGGTGGCTTTAAACCTCAATTTATCATCTAAAAATGCTTTTATCAAGCTATTATAAAGTACCTTAACTTGATATTCATAGTGAAGATTTTTTTTTTTCATTTTTTTAAAATGAAAAAAGAATATAAAAAAAAGTATTACCTTTTGGTGAAATGGCCATTAGGTTTGTGTCTTTTTCATTGACATCGTTGAAATTTTGTTTTTTCAATGAACCCTTCCTCGATTGGTTTCTCTGCAACTTTTTTCATAATTCAAACCATCAGACACTCACACAAAATACATATATAATTCATCAAGAATATTGAAATACATATATAATTCATCAAGAATATTGGAGTATATTTTTTTATTTATTTTTTTGGTTTAAAGAGAAATTCATTTTAAAATTAAACCAATTGGAAAAATAATGAGTTCATATCATTCCTCATAATTTTAAAGTCAACAAGTATAAGATCTATTAAACCATGAAATGATCACTAAAAAAAGGTCAAATTCATTCTTAACCAGACGTCTCGACTTTAAATTCTGGTACAAAATCATTTTTATTAGAAAACTTTTATCCTCAATATGAGATTTTTTATATACGAATTCAAATTAAATCTTGCTCTACTTACCAGTTTAGCTAAACTCAATAACTTTCTTTCAAATTTGACGTACCAAAAACCAGATAAATAAAACATCGGATGAAAAAAAAGACATTTAAGAGAAAGGAATATGAACTTACAGTAATTCTTGAATTTGCATTTATTTCTTTCTCAACAAGATGATGAGATATGTGTTCCATGTCCACAACAAAGCTCTCAGAAACATATACTTTTTCTTCTCCAAATTCTCCCTTTAAGCTTTGAGTAGCCATATTTTCCTACAATTCAATTGGAATTGAAAATTTGAATATATTTTTATAGAGAAAACTCAAACATCATTTAACAATATAGTTTTTAAAATTCAATAAAACAGTTGTCACATATTTATATAACAAAACTTTGAGAGGGGATACAAAAATAAAGATTTGACCCATAAAACAAGGCTTACCATATTTGTTGAATGAGGAGTTGGAGAAACACAAGGCCTAATATAAGGAGGGCGGAACCACATGGGTGCGAGAGGGTTCATTCGATTCCCTTCGGAAAAAATTATAACGTATATATAAGGTTGAAATTTATATATATATGATAGATGTTGAATTATTTGACTTTTTAGTTCACTTTTTTATATTTTGAACCCTCTTAATAAAATTTTTGATTCTACCATTAGATTGTTGTGTAGAAGTTGGGGATGAGTTAAAAATTTAAATTTTATAGATTCAATTTTTTTTTTTAATGGAATACCATATTTAATTTACTAATTAACCCTATAGTTTAAAATAACTACATATTGTCTCACTAATTAATAATATCATATTAGATTTTAAATCAAATACACCTGGATATTTATATTTTCACTACCAGATACACTGAAAATAGGGAGAGAGGTGAACAAGAGAGTGAGATAGGAGGGAGACGGGCGAGATAGTCTATGTATCTTATATACATGCAAATCACACTAAGATACATGTATTTGGATACAAGATAACATTCCGCAATACAGATACATAGGGAAAGATGTGAGCGAGAAAGGAGAAAGGTGAGCGAGAGAGTCGGATACATGAAATCCACTTGGATATAGGGTATATGAAATAAATTACACCTAATTAATTTTGGCCTCATATATTCGAGATACATGTATCAGGACGCGCCAGATGCATGTATCTGAAGTCCAAATTCTGGTAAGATTCGTAATATTGAAAACTTATGTAAAGGAAAGTAAATTTGCTCCTAAACTAGAGAGATTTGTAAAAGACGCTATCTATTAAGATTATTTTTCATGACTCATATTTGAGTTTTTTAATTAAGTGTGGAAGGATCATATTCATCACACCATACCCACGTATAGTAGTTCTTATCATTAAATATATAGCACTTTAGAAATTATGATTTCAAAACTAAATAAATACCAAATTTTTGATAATTATTTTTGAATCTAAGTTATATACCTTAACAAGTGTTAATAAAGTTTTATGCTGTATATTAGTAATATCGTAACTTAGGATAGTATGTTAGTTTCCATTTTACTAGGTTCATATTTAATAATTATTAAGAAATTTATCTGTAATTTTCTGATAATTGATTTTACTATATAAATAGTAGTAGTAAATTTTATATGTCAATAAAAATTTTTAAAAAAATTCTCTTTCTCTCTATATATAAAATACTAAATTGAACTAGACTCCATGTGCCTGTTTGGAAGGTGTCACCAACTTGACTATCCAACTAGGAAATCATAGTTAATTACCTGATGGATTTGACAACATAACAAACATGTTAAGTTCAAATAAGTCTACTTACCCTATTTACAAATAAAACAATTAATTTCTAAATTCTAAAGTGCTTGTTAAGATTATGATCGAGAAAGAAAGAAAACTTTATTTACAAGACTCCATTCAAGGGTGTAGTCAGGTAAGATCGAGAGGGTTCGGATGAACCTCGACAGAAAATTATATTGTTTTAATATTGTTAAAACTATTTATTTTTTTATATATAGTAGGTGTTAATTTATTTTTTAATTATTTGTGTGTTTTCTTCTTCATATTTGAATCCATAATAAAAATTCTAATTCCACCATTTACTTCACCTAATTTTTCTTTATTCATTTCTTTAACGCAACTTATATTTTGGGTATTAAAAATAACTTACTTACCAACCTAACACGTAATGGGAAAAGTCTCTTTAATTTTCTCTGCTAATTAATGTTCTTTAATTTCTTTTTTGTTTCTTACGCAGAAAACACGTAATTAACTTCGATGTATAATAGAGTTATAGACACATAAATATAGGTATACTATTTTATTTAGCTTTTAATAGAAAAAATGTCATAATTATGTGATATTATTTTACTACACACTAAATTTAAGAATAAAAATATATTTTTAAAATTTGTAATCTAAAATTTATTTTTTTAAATCTTTATGTAGCTATAAAAAGACAAACAAAGAATGAATAACATCCAAGTAAAAAAGGAAAATAAAGAAGCGTAGGATGAGATTCGATCTGTCACCATAAGTTAGGGATGGAGGGTGCTCAATCAACTGATCAACCCTCACACCCCAAAGAAGACACTTTTTATTATTTTCTCTGATTGATTTTACTTGTCATGTTTTTTTCTTTGCATATCCTTTATGATAAATATTAAGTCGATTAAATTATTCTTATTTATTACCATTATCTATTTAATCCTGCTTTACTTGGCACCACATAGAAACTTCTATGTATAAGGTATTTCATTTTCTTCAAATTTACATTAGTTTTTGTTTAGATTAAAAAATCATTATATCGTTCACAATTTTTCTATTGATTTTGATTAAAATATCCAAAATTAGTTGAACAAAATTCAAATCTAGTACTCCCTCCGTCTCATTTTATATGTCACCTTTTTACTTTGCATTTGCATTAAGAAAATGATGTAACTTTACCCTTCTACCCTTATTTAATGTTTTCTTAAGTCAACTTTATTAATAAATGACAAGATTAATTAACTATTCTATCAAGGGTATAGTAGGCAAAATATGGTAATTTATGCATAAATTTTATAAAATGATAAGTATTGTGGTTAGAGCTGTCAATATGGGCTAGCCCACCCCATCCGGGCTAACCCATACAGACTTTGACATTTTACGAGTCAGGCCGGGCTAGCCCATTTTTGGTGTGGGCCAGAAAATGGTCGGCCCAACCCACAAGTACGTGGGTTACAGGCTTGCCGGGCCAGCCCACTTTATTAAAAATTATATATTTTTTATAATTATTAAAATAAATTATAAATTGTAATTTAAAAGTATTATCATAAATATCAACAAAACAATATTATATGGTGTTAATGTTACTACTTGTTAATCAAATCCACAAATAAAATTATCTTTATAATAATTATTAAGTTTTTTTTCAAATAAAAGTATAAATATCTAAATAGAAATATTAACATAATTGTTTTGTCACATTAAAACACAAAAAATATGACAATATTCCAACTATAAAAAAGTTAAAAATAAACTCCTTAAAAAATTGATGAAACTTATGGCGTATCTAACATATCATGAAATCTATTGCGTATCCAACACTTTATGATCATCTTCATCTAGCATATCTGAATCAACTTGTGGCAAGGTTGTCTTAACATCTTCATTTTCATCTGCAATTTATATGTGGTTTCAATTAGTTAAATATTAAATAGATTTTGAGTTTGGACTCTCTTTAATTTTAAATTTTAATATTATATTATATTTTTTAATTTTTTTTTATTTGGCCCACGGGCCGGCCCTACCTATATTTCTCAAGCCCTACAAATCAGCAGGCTTATTCAGGCCGGACTAAAAAGTCCTTTTCTTAAATGGGCTCCAAAAATCTTAACCCAGCCCTATTAAATCCCGGGTTAGGCCAGGCCGGTCCAACGGGCCTAGCCCATATTGACGGCTCTAATTGTGGTTCAACTATTTATAAAAAGGGATGACATATAAAATGGACGGAGGGAGTATAAAATAATTTTGGTTAAATCACCTCCAACGACATTTTAAAATAAAACAAAAATAAAAATGTACATGTGTTTTGGTTGCTGAGATTCGAGCCCAGGTGGACGGCCACAACGTGGAATTCTCACCATTAAACTACAGCCACTTTATATTCAATTTTGGTTGGATAATATTTAGTTAACTACTTTTTCTATTATGTATAAAATAATAATAAAAAATTGTATAATTTACATAAATCTCATAGTGTTAAGAGTTAATTACATTATTTTCCTATTCTTTTCCAAATTACAAAAACTCTAAAAATTTATGAATTTCTGATACATCACTGGACTTCCGGATACATTAGCAAACATCCGGATATATAGGTGAGGGATGTATCCGAGAGGGGAGGGATGTATCAGAGAGGGGGATAGAACATTGGGATATATTACTGGACTTCTAGATATATCAGCAGACATCTTGATACATAAGTGAGGGATGTATACGAGAGGGGGATAAGGATGTATCAGCGAGAGGAGAGTGATGTATCCGAGAGGAGATTTTTTTATTTTTTTTTAAATGGTAGAAAATTTTAGAGATTATGATAAAATAAGATGTGTATTTAGGTAATTTTCCTAAATCTAAATTATCCCTATTATAACATGTTGCGTTTTTTCGGTGAGATAATATCTCAAATGCTCACTCAACTAAGTTTTTATCTTTGAAAGTCACTCAACTAAGGATTCTTATCTTTGAAAATTACTCAATTATCGATATATCACTTAGATAGTAAGTTATGGGCTAGTTTATTATTGGAGACATACACAAAAGAGAAACCTATAGGTTTTGGTGACAAAATCCAAATGATTGTTGAAATAAAAAGTTACCTACACAAACAAATAATCACTTTGATGAAGGGCACATGTATTAATCACAATTTTTAATATTTTAATATATACATTAAAATATTATGAGAAAGATAAAGTCAACGCCCCGTAATAAGTCACTTTAATAGTATCTATTTATTAATATAAATTTTTAATATATACATTAAAATATTGTATGAAAGAGAACGACAACGCCGGTGTAATTAAATCCTTTTAGGATACAACCAAACTAATTCCAAAAACCAAGCAACACAAAGCTATCAATGTATCATCATACTTTATAGTCGTAATTTAGTAAATGTCAAAAAGTTAATGAATCAAAATCGAAGATGAATAATATATTCAATAAAATTTCATAAGTAGAGTCTAGAAAGGATATATATAATATACATCCATATGGTAGTTTAACTTTTTTTTTAAAAATATAGATAATTACATTTTCTTGAAAGTGATAGAAAAATAAAGATAAACCTAAAATTGTCCTATTTTATAATAAAAACTCCCTTCAAAGAAATCAACTTATATTAAACCTACTAAATTTTATTACAACATGATAAAGTAACAAATTTTCATCCTTCAAGATGTTCCCTCATGTACGAGTCTTGGATCTTTTTCATGCTCAAACATGTGAAAATTTGTGAAAGATAGTGCTAGACCACTTTTTGGCCTTGCTTTTGAAAAATAGCAACTATTTTGAAATTTCAAAATCTACAAGTGAAACTCTAGGTTATTACTTTTTTTCATGCCCAAACATATGAAAAATTGTGGAAATAGCACTAGTAGCCACTTTCGGCCTTATCTTTAAAAAAATAGCAACTATTCTGAAGTTTGAAAATCCACGAGTGGAACTCTAGGTTATTATATATGCTGGAGTTTCCTTGTGGATTTTGAAACTTCAGCACAATGAATATTTTACAATTATAAGGGCTGAAAAATGGTTAAATGTGATTTGATTTTATTTTTGGTAATAATGGATGCCAATGAAACTAGAATCTATACTATTTATTTTTCTAATTCAATGTTAAATTATGTAATCATACTTAACTACGTTTTCAACATCCCTATTGAGTTTCAACCATTGACAACAAGTAGTACTTGATCTTGTCAAACAATTTCATGCAAAGGGGACATTAATGGACAATTTCCAACTCCTCTTAAGGTTCCCGGGAGGATGCAATAGTCCTTGTATATATGTAATGTATTGATATGCAATAGTCTGTGGAGACGAGATTAATCACACTTTATCGTGAAATTATACATAATTAATGTAACAATATTGTATAAATAAATAGTTATGCAATGTATATATGTAATGTATTGCTATTAATATATAAATAGTGTAGTCAGAGATGTATATACATTATTTATAGCCATAATACATGACTCTTAACTTGACATCAACTGACAACTATAACCTTTAACTTTGGATGTGCACAAGTAGGCACTTAAACTTGTATAAAATTGAACAAATAGACACATTCACCCTACATGGCAATTTTGTGTCCTACGTGGCGTCCTATGTGTATTATGCCATGTAGGACATGTGTGTCAACTTATTCAATTGTTAAAAATGATTTTACTTATTTATGTGATTAATGTGTATTATATAGGTACACATATTCAATTAGTTTATTATTATTTTTTAGTAGTTGAGATGCGTCGCTTTTTATGCTTATGAGTTAAATATTTTATTAATGTAATCTAGTCTTAATTATAGTTATACTTTTAAGACAATTAGTTTAATTATTTTATAATTAAGATCGATTATTTAATTTCGCTAAGATTAAGAAGCTCATAGATTAATTATATTAGTTCGTATTATTTTGATTCTAGCCGAAGTTTCTAATTATTTCTTTTGGTTACTTCTTTAATTTGTTTGGCTAAATTGTCAATTAATTTCTATTACAATTTGGCCAAATTCCATCAGTTTCTTCAAACCCATTAAAAAAGACCAATTTTGGGACAAATCCAACCCTTTTCCAGCAGCCCAGTTCAATTCACAACAAAACCCAGCCCATTATACTCCCTTGTAAGGCTCATTGAAATTTGAGCCTCGTTTTAGAAAACCTAATTTAAACGGTGTTAAAAATTGTTACCCTTTTGATTTCATAATTAATTGAGTTGCCCTTTTAGAATTTTCAAAAAAAATTGTTGCCCTTTTGATTTCGGACTCAAAAAAATAGAGTTAATATTCCTCTGGATAGGTACGTATTGATGACATGCATGCAAACAAAATATCATAATACTCCCACATGAGAAAGTGAAATGACTTGAGCCTATCATCTCCTCACATTCCAAGTCCATATTGAAGTTTCGACTATGCACTCAAACTCATGATAAATTTTTAAAATTTATGATTTAAATTAAGCAATATATATTTTGGTGGCTAAAATTTTCATATTAAGAGTAAAATAGAAAGTATAAAATTACAGTAATTTCAAAAGAAAACAAAAGCATGTCATTCTTTTTAGATAAGACTTAAAATAATTTATTATACATAAGATAAGGGGATGGATATATAGAGTGTATACTTAAACACTATCCATATTTTTATCTAACCAAATTACACTGATAAATCACCCTACAACATAGATTTAATATATTCTTGGAGGATAGGAAGGGATTGGTTATCATCATAACTATACATAAGAGGAACCATTCTTGCACAATTAAGAGAAGCTTTTGAAAATGATGTTGAAGATGGACTCATTAGATGTAAATGTTCCTTGTTGAGTTTCTTCCATTCATCTTCTATTAGCTTAATCACATGTTCTCTTGCCAATTCAATGGAAGAATCTTTGTTTTCCTTCATGTAACATTCTATGTATGAACCATCTTTTCCTTCTTGATTCTCATCCTGCACACACAACACATATTATGCTAAAAATCATACAAACATGTCACGTGTAAAGATGAAATTTCTTTTTGTATACCTTGGCACTTCCAAGATCATCCCAAAGGCGAAGAATCGTAGCCACAGAAGAAGATATGGCTGATACATCCTCCAAATGAATAGAACTAACACCAAGACCTAAGAGATAGAACATGTGAACTAAGACTGCATGAACTCCAGAACTAACAATTCCATTCTTTAAGTACTCATCTGTTGTTGGCACCACCCCAGAGGCAAACCATTTTGCTTCTTTTAGAAATGCATTGCACAAGCTTACCCACTAAAATACAAAAAAAAAAAAAGTATATGTAATATTAGGGAATGACTATAGTTAATAAAATGATAAATACTCCCTCTATCTATCTTAGTTTTTCAAGTATCGACTTGATACATCTTTTAAAAAATAATAAATAGAATGATAATTTTACTATATATCGCCTTTTGAATATAATAAATTCAATGTTCTTGGAATGAGTATAGTTAATAATAAGGTAAATTTGAAACTAAGTGACAATGCAAATTATCTCTTGATTTTAAAAATAGACATATATTTATAATAATAGACAAATAAAAGTGAACGATATATATAATACCGCATTCCTCAAATTTTGAGTGGGGTTTTGTCCATAGATTTTGTGGATATTATAGCCAATGTCATTAATGGTATCATAAAGAGCCTTATAAGTTGATCTCATGTATTCTGGTAAGTCTAACATGGCAACCAATTCCCACCTGAAATAATTGAGGAAAAATTATATTCTATGTCTATTTGTATATAAATATATAATTTTCATCTAAAAGAAGCAAATTAAAAGCTCAAACAAAGTACCTTTTGACAGCTTGAGTGAAGAGGGTTAGTTCTTCAATAGTCCCATAAACATCAAAAATGTCATCAATGACATAAACAAAAGAAATGCATTTTGCTAACTCAATTCTTTGTTGTGACATTTTTGGATCAGTTAGGACTGCCATTGGCCAAGTATACCATTTTAATGGTTGGTCTCTCAAAAGCTTCAAATCTTCAGCTAAACCAAGACTCCTCCACCACCTATATATAAATATCATTACAAGTTGCTTACAAATCTCAAAAGCTTCAAATCTCAGATTTTCTGCATGCTTCTGATACCATATTAAAGTGTGTGACTAATTTCATTTAAAAGCTTAAATTGTTAGAAAAAGCACACTTGCACACTTTTTTCATTTAATTATATTCTCAACCGTATGATATAAAATTAGACTTGGAGCTTATAACTTTTATACATACGACAAGGTAATGTAAAACTTGTATAGAAATTGAATTCAACAACTAATTTACCCGGAAACTTGAGCCAATTCATGTTGATGTATCTCTTGAGTTATGGAGTATTCAATATTTGCCAACTCTTGTAAGGTGCTTTTTCCCCATCCATTAATTCCTTTGAAGTTATTGATGAAGCTTTTAGCCTTGCAACTTTCTAAACTCTTGTGGTATGGATACTTTAATGTTTCTTTAATAATTCTAGCTTCATCACATGAGTCACTATTTGCAAGACATGCATTTAGGTGATCAACACCAAAATTTGCAATTTCTTCAAGTATGTATTCACCTTCTACACCAAGTTGTGATGCTTCATATAAACCAATTAATCCTCTTACATCTTGGCTAAGGTTTAATCCAAATGTCCCATCATCATTGTTCTTGAATTTTTTAAATACATCTGCTCAAGGCAATATAATTAGAGATTATAATTGTACAACTTATCCATAATTTGATAATTAGGATTCTTGGATATAATCAACCAATTACCTGCTGACACGTGGTAACCTTGCTGTCTCAAAAGCCTAAAACAAAGTGAAACATCACAAGGGGTTTGATATTTGAGAAAACAAGCACTTTGCTCATATTCCTTTTGTAAAATTGATTGAATCTCTTCTTGAAAATGATGTTCAATTCCCATACGTTGAAGTGTATCCACTAAAACAAGATTATTATTTATTTGTGTCCTTAGTGCATACTTTACATCCTTCACAAGTAGTCCAAATTTGGTACTATTGAATCCATCCTGCATTAGTAAGTATTTTCTTAGTATTAAAAAAAAACAAGAATGGGAAAATACTATTTATGGTGCATCTTTCCCCTTAGTATTAGTAGTAAGGTTATCCAAAGGATTTCTGATTGGGCGGTTACTTTGCGATATTGTGCCAATTCAAGTTTTGAACTTCTGCAGACTTGTTTTATAATTTGTTTTCTACTGAATTACATGATTGATTTTACTTTATAGTGCAACGATACGGTATTGACTTATATATATATATATATACACACCGAGTTATGAATTTTTATTTAGAATTTGTATCATTTAATGATGCTATATTGCTATGCGAATTGCTAGAAAAATATGAAGTATATGACTAGCCCAATAACAAAAGTATTATAAGGGGACTAGAAAAGACTACCATGATACAAAAGATATTCTTTCGTCTCCTAATTGGCTTCTTCATATTCACACGTTTATAATATATTTAGATTCTATTACAGAAATTCACATTTCATGAATTTTAGAGGAAAAGGTTAGAGAAATGTTATGTCTCAACTTACTTCAATCTTTTAACTTATATATACGGATAATATATTTCACGTATGATTGCAATTTACAAAAGTTTTTAAAAAGCTAATATGATAGGGTAAAATTATTTTATATCGTCAATGAATAAAAGTTAAAATCTTACGTAATAATAGCTCGTTTGAAGATGAGAGGTTTCTTTAAAAAGATCTTCTTGAACATCCCATTTGTTAGAGCTTCTGCATGAAACTTGAATACTTCTTTTGCTTCCAATTTGGCGAAGATATAATTGTGAAGTCGAGAAAGCTATAGTAATATTTGCCATGAAAGATAATTTCTTATAAATATTTTGTAGAGTATTTGTTTGATGAAATAACAATTGGAACCCCTCTATTTATAATAATAGCTACATATAACTTATCAAGTGTACGTTAAGGTGTTGGAAAATTCTTGGAAAATTTTATATGTGATTGGGAGTATTTTGTATTTTTTAAAACTTTTGGGGCTCACTTACAATTCTAACAAATAAACTAGAAATGTTTTCATTTATCATTCCACCAAAATCGAACTTTGATTTGCAACGTTTTTCACTCCTTGATCTACAAAATTCAAGCCCAATTTTATTTCTTCATAATTGTCATGATTATTGAATTTGAAAGAGCGTCGCAGTAATTTCTTGCAATTTAATAGCTATAGTATGAATATTTATCATTGAGATAAAGTTGTATGTTTGAAACGATAGTTTATTTTTATTATATGATTTTATTATGGTCATGGTGTGGCCAGTTAAATATCTTTTTGATTTTCTGTAATAAATTCTTTAGTGCTGTTCCAAAAAGGACGAAAAATAGTGGTTAAAAAATCAGACTATTTTAGGTAGACCCTACTTTGACATCTGATTAATTTTAAGGTTAAAAAAAATTCAAATATACATCCAACTATGATTGAATTTCATCTATACAAATTTACAATAATATAAAATTATCTAAGATTAATTATTTATTGATCTCCAAAAGTTGATTATTATAATTATTTTTTCTAAAGAAGTTGATCTAATGAGGTCGATATTTATATTTATTTTTTTGATAAATATCTCGACTAGGTCAAAAATAATTTTTTTTCATCAATGATATCAGCCTCCACGTGGTTGGGTTTTATCGACTTCCATTGGGAAGGAGTTGAATTCCCTTCCAAGATCACCTAATATTGCGGTTTCCTTTTTGAATTCTTTTGGAAGTAGTTATTTCGTAAGGATTTATTAAAAATTGTGCTTGAGTGATAAGTATATTTTGACTATGTATCATAGAATTTATGATTCAATTCGTATAAGTATTTTTTTTTATATAATGATGTTTTACTTTTAGAGTGAATATTGTTAATAATTAATCAAATCTAAAAATAATATTGATTACTGAATGAAGAAATAAGTAAAATAAAAGAATGTCAACATAGAGGACAAGTGTGACTGTGTGAGATATTTACAACGATTTTTTGCACACAAGTAGCACATGTGGTCAATAGTGACAACGATACTTTTAGTGAAGTGGTTCAAAAAATACTAAAGTAAGCATATAATTTGTTTATCGAAAAGATTTGAACTTGTCAAATCTACCTAGCTTCGCCCTGGTATGCAATGAGTAATCTCAGTAACATGCTTCTATCAAAGCAGTAAAACTCGACCATCGTCTCAGTAAAGTAGCTCATAGATATAGAATACGAACGATTGAGAGTTCTTGCTAAAAAAATGTAGGGTTGTTTGCAATCGAACTAAATAATACAAATTGAAAAAAAGTTATTGATTTATTGATAATGAATTATTGATTTAGTAGTTTAGATAATGGTTTTGATTTTTTTAATTATCAATTTTTAACGTCTTAAGATTTTTTTCTTAGTAGGTTAATCATAACCTGATAGTAAATTAATAAATTATATATATCATTCGATATATAAAGTTTTTGACTTAGGATTTAGTTTCATACATTTATTTTTTATTGTATCAAACTCTCAGTTATTTACAATGTATTAGTGTTTGCTTTTGAGCAAGATGCAATCTATCAACTCATGTACCTGATTTATTTGGTTTGTCACCTTGATTCTAAGTGATCTTCAATGATTATTTGGTTTAATCGATTATGTTGATTTTATTTGAATATGTTGGTTATAAAAGTTAGATTAATATTATAATGATCAATAACCGATAAATTAATATTTTAATAATTATATAATAATTTAATATGTCTATAAATCGATAATCGACAATCAATAAATTTCAAAATCGAATCGACCAGCGCATTACTTACCTCACATTTGTGGTGGGCACAACTCCGAGGTAGGGGTGGTGGCCCAAACTCTGCAATATTATCTCTAGCTATTAATATCCACAAATTAAATTGAATCTTAATTTATTTGGACATAAAAAATCAACATCAAAATCGACGAGATTCCTTGATTTTCGTAAAAAAATTAAAGGACTTTGTCGATTTTCTTAATTTTAGTATAATTTTGATTTTTGCTTAATCTTTCAAAATTCTTAAATTTGTCACATTGGAAATATTTAATTTTTTTAGCAGTGTAAGTTTTTATACAGTTAAAATGTGACAAAATTTCACTAATAAGAATCTAAAAATCAAATCAATTAAATTTATATCTTAAATAAGTATATAATTTCATAATATATATGAGTATTTTTTGGGATCTTAATCTTAAAAATTTAATGAATTCAGTGATGAAAATTTTAATCGATCAAATTTATATTTTAAATATTTTTTTCATAATAATACATTCATTTTTTCTAAATTCTGAATACGCCAACTCCGTATAAATTTCTCCGGAATTTTAACAACCAACTATTATGGTCACATCACACACGTATAGATTTCAAAGGTAATGTTTATCTCTCCTCACATTTATTAGAGCAAAAAAGTAAAAATGTTAGAAATACTTAAATCTATCTTAGTTTTTAAAAATAATAAGTATGTAGGATCAATTATTTTTAATAATCATGATAAATAAAATGAACAGGAAGAAACAATACTTTAGGTAGGCACATCGTCTTACCGACACTCACAAGTATTTCCTTTCATTCACTTTTACTTATTCATTATTTTTAAAATAAATTTTCATTTTTATTTGTAACTTTTAACATATTAAAAAATTAAATACAATTTCTACATATTTCACACTTAGCAGCAATTATTTATTTTCTATTTTTAAAAAAAATAAAATACACAACATTTAAAATAAACAAATAAAAATGAACGGAGAAATTAACAACCAACAATTTGTAGGCATTTAGAAACGTCACTTTATTCTTCTCCCATCACACAGTTCAAAATGTCATGTTGGTCTAACTTCAGTTATCTAAAAATCCTACATAATTCACTGAACCCCTTTCTTGGTTAATCATCTATTTCAAAGTTTTTAAAATTATTTTGTTTTAGTTTCTTATAAACATCCCAACTACCCCTTTTGATTTGTCTCTTGCTGGACAAAGAAAAATATTGTGAGCCCTTAACTAATTCCCCGTACGAACGAAAGTAATTTTATATTGAAGGAAGATATTTTTTTGGTAGATCGAATTTTGAACTCTTCAACTAATTTAAAGTCATCCACAAAGCCAATTGAAAGTATATATAGTGATTCAAATAACACATATCTCATATAAAAAGAAGTTCCAACAATATGTTACCTTGTATCAATATGTTTTGCTTACATCTCAAAATTAGTGTTTAAAAAGTTATTATTAATTAATTTAAATATTTCACGCTCAAAATTCCTCCAACACAAATCCTAGGTATTGCATTGTGGTCAGTGGTGGATCTATGAAGGGATGTAGGGTACCACGCCACCCCCGAACTTCGACGGAAACTCTATATATACATAGCTATATATATATAATATTTATATAAATATAAAGCGTGCCACCCAGAGAACAAAACTGACTTGTGGTGCCACGGTAGGAGGGCAACTTTAGAAGGCTGATGTTGCGGGTTCAAATTTGTACCTATTTTTTTGAGAAATTTGCTGCATACGTTTTTTAAGAAGAAAAAAAGGCTCTAAGCACGTTTTTTTAAGGAAAACAGTTGGCACATTATTTTATTTTATTTTTATAATTATTATTGACTTAAATTAAATTAATTACATTATTACTCCTTTGACTTTTCTTTTATTTGACACCCACGGACTCTAAATCCTGAATCCGTCACTGATTGTGGTTCATTTAAATACACACAAATAGGTTATTTGTGGTCAAGCTAGCTAGTTGTCTCTTCATATTTTTTGTAATTGGCTAAGGTAGTACAAAACGTGTGGTTTCTCTTCTTTGTGGATGGAATAATATATTCAATGTGGGATCAGACAAAGACATAAGTTTAAGTCAACATCAGTAATATCAAGGTTTTCTACCGTGATTTAATGAAAAATTTATGTTATAGAATATAAGTTTTCCGTTCATTTCTTACTGAATCAGTTCAATAGAAAAATGAATGGTGAAAACAAATTCTGACTGAACTTGTGGGAAATTTTCTATTTTTTTTAATATGAAAACATTACTATTTCTCTTTTCTCACCAGTTCTCAATCAAAATATCTGAGAGATATAGCCACTGAACATTTTCCAATGAGAAATTCTGTGGAAAAATAGTGATTTTTAAAAATTGTCACATGTTTAGGTTATGAAAAAAAATTCAAACTTGTATGTGAAAAAGCGTGTTAATTAAATAGTTACTAGAACTTTTAAAGACCTCCTTTCAGATTTGACTTTGTAACACTATCATCCTTTTGTGGTTTATAATGTTATACTTATCTCCTTTATTATATTTTTTCATAATAATTTCTTACTTATATCTTATTAATACTAAATAATTATAATTTGACTAATTTACCTAACACAACTCTATTTTTAGGGGAAATATGCAGTTCTATGAAAGTTCCAAAATAAATCACTCATTCAATATGATTTCATAGGAGGATTTAAAATTTCGAAGTTCTAAGTCCCAAGTAGGGGTGTACATGATCGGTTGGTTCGTTTTTCAAATATCAAATCAAACCATTTGTGTCGGATTTTTAAATCTATAAACCAAACCAAACCAATAATTAATTATAGAATTTCAATGACTAGTTATGCAATTATATAAAATCATATTAATTAAAATATTTTTTTTTAAAATTAAATTATTTTAAACAAAAAGTAATTTCCTCAATTATCTAATCAATTTTTTTGTTTTTTTTTGTTTAGTGTCTTGTTGATATTTTCACACAACTCCTCTATTATTTTTTTTGTTTAGTCTATTGCATGTGGAAATATCGTCTTTTAGCACTATTATTCACTATAGTCTTTGCATATCATTATCATAATCAAACGAAGAAGCCAAAAATGTGTACGGATAGCTATTGGGAGAAAAATAGAGTTAATATTCCTCTGGATACGTACGTATTGTTGACATGCATGCAAACAAAATGTAATGACCCGGTAAGTTATTTTTGGGAATTTTGAACTATTCGTTTAACTTGAGTTAATTAATTGATGAATAATTGTAGATAAATGACTTAATCTATAGTTAATGGGCTAAAGTGATAATTTATTTAAGACCCTATACCATTTAGCCTATATTTATTAAAGTAAGTTAGTGAATTTTTTCTCTTGTAATACATAATTAATGCATGTTTCTTTAAAGAAAAGAAGATATAACAAGAAAGTGACGAACAACGGTAACTCCAACCAAACTTCAAGCTTTGTTGATGTATATTTGATTGTTGGATGTGAATAACTTATTATTATTATTAT
>JAJOOO010005544.1:0-11168 GCA_029582685.1 Solanum piurae | reverse complement strand
GGAACTATGTTTTCCAAAAGAGCCTTTGGGCTAAGCTTTGAGTAATTATCTCAAATTAAAGAAAGATGTGTTTAAAACACTTATGAGTTAAAGTATTTCTGGGAGTAGTCTTGAGCACCGAGTTGGGGACATGAGTTCATATTAACTCAACTCTCCATAAGAACCATGAGCCAACATGGGATTTAACGGGTCATACTTTTTAGATAATCTCGTAAGTTAAGCTAGTGGATCCACTTAGCATAGTTAGCTTCCTATACAAGGTATATGATGGTCCTTGGGCAACGTGAGGTAAAACGTTGTATCACCACTCAGTTTCCTAGTGGTGGTTATCGGTTAGAGAAACTCCCACAGTAGAAAATTGTGTGGTTCCTCGAGGGGTTCTGCTTAGTATGAATGAGGGTATGAGACTTCATTCATGCATTACACAGGTAGACTTTGAGAGGAAGCATGGTATTTTATGATATTATAAATATGATGTTGATGTCATGTTTTAAATAGTTTACAAGCTTTATATATTGCATGTGTCTCATTGCTTTATATATATTGAGTTCAGTCTTTCATGAGTTGAACACATCCAAGGTAAGTGTTCTCTTGTATTCCATTCAAGCTTAAGTTGTGGTTTAGCTTTCCAGCTCGCATACTCGTACATTCCATGTACTGATGCCAGTTGGCCTACATCTTATTATGATGCAGACGCAGGTACCCAGGATCAGCATCCAGTACGCCGTTGATCCAGCTGAGCACTCCAGAGTCAGTAGTGAGCCTCCTTGTTTTCCGGAGGACTCGGTTATGTTGTTCTTTTAGTTTTGTTTTATTAGGGTGTTGCGGGGTCTGTCCCAACATCCATCTCAGTATTTTTATAGGCTTCATAGACAGTCAGTCAGTTAGTTTGAGTCTCTCATGCATGTATATATGTAAATATTCTATTTTAAGACTCGAGTTGCCTTTTGGTCAGATTTTATCAGTTGGGTTGTTTTAAAACCTTTCATTGCATTGAGTTATGTTGTTGAGTTAGGTTTCCGCTGAGTTAAGAAAGCCAGGACAAGGGTTCGCTTGGGGCCAGCAATAGTCTTCGAGTGCCGGCCACGTCCAGGGTGTAGGCTCGAGGCGTGACAAAAGTAGTCCAGACCTTCCTTTTGTCTGTATCCTTTTACTACAAATCTAGCCTTATATTTGTCAATAGTCCTATCAGCTTTCATTTTCCTTTTAAAGATCCACTTTGATCCTAAAGGTTTATTTCCTGGAGGAAAATCAGCTAATTCCCAAGTATGATTACTTAAAATTGATTCGATCTCACTACTGACCATTTCTTTCCAATAAGTTGACTCAGACGAAGACATGGCTGCTTTAAATGTTTGAGGCTCATTTTCAAGCAACAGTGCCACAAAATCTTGTCCGAAAGAAGTGGGTTTCCATTGGAAATTACTACGCCTAGGATCCTCACTAGGTAGTGTATTTAGTGTTGATTCTTTCTGTGGTCGTTTAGGTCTTTCACTTGTCGACTCACATTCAGTTTTATACGGATAAATGTGTTCAAAGAACTCAGCGTTATCTGGCTCAATTATCGTATTAACATGAATCTCAAGACTATCAGATTTGTGAACTAAAAACCAGCAGGGCTTACTGTTCACAACATATCCAATAAATACATAATCCACTGTTTTGGGTCCAATGTTCTCTTAGGTAAAAGAACCTCTACATTGGCTAGACACCTCCACATTGTGAAATATTTCAAGCTGGGCTTCCTTCCTTTCCACAACTCATATGGAATTGATTGTGTTTTGCTACGGGGTACCCTATTGAGTATCTTATTAGTTAAGGATGGCTTTCTCCCAAAGGTTTCGCGATGAATCAGAACTGATTATCAAGGCATTCATTTTCCTTTAATGTGTTGTTCTTCCGTTCCGCCAAACCATTTGACTGTGGTGTATAAGGTGCAGTAGTTTGATGAATAATACCATATTCCAAACATATCTCTGCAAAATGAGATTCGTATTCTCCACCCCTATCACTCTGAATCATTTTTATCTTTAGATTCAATTGATTCTCCACTTCATTTTTGTATTTCTTAAATGCATCAATTGTTTCATCCTTACTTTAAGCAAATATACATAACAAAATCGAGTGCAATCATCAATAAAAAGTTATAAAATACTTTTTTCCACCACGAGATGGTGTCGACTTCATATCAAATATATCTGTGTGAATTAAGTCTAAAGGTTTTGAATTTCTTTCAACAGACTTATAAGGATGTTTAACAAACTTACTTTCCACACAAATTTCGCATTTCGATTTATCGCATTTGAAATCAGGCAACACTTCTAAAGTAACCAATTTTCGCAAGGCTTTGTAATTTACATGTCCCAAACGGGCATACCATAAATCATTTGACTCCAATAAGTAAACAGAAGCAGAATTCTTATTAATACTGTCAACAACCATTACATTCAGTTTGAAGAATCCTTCAGTGAGGTAGCCCTTTCCTACTTATTACAGCTTTGTCACTAACTAGTACACACTTAAACCCGTTCTTAACGAGCAGTGCAGCAGAAACTAAATTCTTCCTAATAGTAGGAACATGCAGAACGTTGTTCAAAGTCAACACCTTGTCGGATGCCATTTTCAACATTACTTTCCCAGTTCCTGCAATCCTTGTTGTTGATGTGTTTTCCATGAACAAATCTTCATCAAACTCAGCAGGAGTGTATGTTGCAAAGGCTTCTTTCGCAGAGCAAATATGTCGAGTGGCACCTGAGTCGAGAAACCACTCCTTGGGATTTCCAACTAAGTTGCAGTTCAAGATCATTGCACAGAGGTCATCTGCATCTTCCATCTCTTTCAGGATGTTTACTTGACTTTTGCCTTTGCCTTTGTCTTTGTCTTTGTCCTTTCTAGGAGCACGACAATCAGAAGACTTATGACCAACCTTACCACAATTGTAACAGTTGCCCTTGAATTTCATCTTGGCCTGTTTTAACTTCTGTATGTTGGACTTCTTTCTCTTCTTGTCTTTGGTAAGAGTTTCTTCAACAATATTAACTCCAATTACTATCGAACTCTTACGAGACTTCTTTTCGGCGGTTTTGTTATCTTCCTCAATTTTGAGCCGAATCACAAGATCTTCAAGCTTCATTTTCTTACGTTTGTGCTTTAAATAATTCTTGAAGTCATTCCACGAAGGAGGTAACTTCTCGATCATTGCAGCCAATTGGAAAACTTCATTTACTACCATATCCTTAGCAATCAGATCATGGAAAATAAGTTGAAGTTCCTACACTTGTGATCCAACAATTTTACTATCTGACATTTTTATAGACTAAAAACTTTGTGACCATAAACTTTTTCAAGCATGCATCTTCTGTCTTATATTTCTTCTCAAGTTCATCCTACAATTCTTTCGAAGTTGTCATTGCACTATAGACATTATATAAGTCATCCTCTAAACCACTCAAAATGTAGCCCTTACATAGGAAATCTGCATGTTTCCATGCTTCAATAATCATGATTTTTTCTCTGGCATTTCAGCAGCAGGCACTAGAGTTACTTCATTGGTAAATTTCTACAGACCAAGCGTGGTAAGCCAGAAAAATACCCGTTGCTGCCATCCTTTGAAATTTACACCAGAGAATTTTCCCAGTTTCTCTGCTGGTGGTACAACAGTTCGGGTTGGTGCAGCAACAGCCACCATAACATTATCATTTGCCATTTCAAAATCTGTAACAAACAGAAATTGATACAAATGACTCAGTAAGCAATTATTTAAATTGCAAACTTAACAAGAGTATAAAACCACAAAGACTTTTGTCTCCACCAGAAACACAAATTAAAATAAATAAAATAATTTTCTTAAAATTGTTGCCAATCTGTGTTTAAAACAGAAGATTACTGACTCAACAAATTTTGCAGAAACACGAAGTTACCAAAGTTTATCCGAACCAATGAAGAAACAGATGAACACAAATTAATTCACAAAAAAAAAAAACTAAAATCTGGAAAAATAGAACGGAAAAGATCAAGCCCACTGAATGCACAGTGTCCCCTTAAGGAAATTATTTCCCTCTAGTATCCGAGGTTTGATTTGGAATATGTCCTCTCAGGATACAATGATCTCAATCACCAGTGTATTGATACCCAAAACACTGGTGTCAGCGAACCACTCAACATCAATAAAGTACACGAAGAAATTTGTGCAGAAGAAGAAGAAGAAATCAAAAAAATTCGCAAGTAAAAAATCTGAAGAATAACATGTATTTATATGCAAGAGGAACTGGTTCCGAAAGGTTGCAACCTTTCAGAATCCACACGACCATTTCAGAAAGTTTGCAACCTTTCAAACGGTCATGGTTGTTCCTAAAAGTTGCAACCTTTCAGAACAGTCATCTCCAACGGCGGGAAATTCAAATAAAACGGGAAAGTAATTTAAATAAAATGGGTCACGCGGATCCGAGTCGGGTCGGAACGTTTCGGTTAATTAACTAATTAATTGAAACATTTTGGCCATTTAATTTTATTAATTAATTAAATAAATAATTAAAACAAACTTTGTCCAAAAATAATATGTCGATCATTTTCCAAAGCTGAAGCTGAATCGAGCGAGCGACGACGACGGCGCGAGGGGGGTCCCTCTTTCCAACCCTTTTAACAATTAATATGAGTGTTTCTCTATTTAAATTCTTCTATTTTTCTTTCCACCGCCGATGAGGGACAAATGCCTCTTTACTAAAACATAAGAGGACTTTTCAAGTTCCTCTCATTTCATCTTCCCTCCATTTCCCATTAACTCTTGTTATATATCCAACATATTTCACATAGTTTAAAATCAAATTTAACTCTTTTACTTATATATAAAAAAAATAAAAAAAAAGGTTCATGTGCTGGATACGTAGTATTATCATTAAACACGTAATAGATTTGACTATAATTATTAACGATTAAAACTATTTTGCCTAATTTTAAACAAATTTGGATGTTTAGCCGACTTTTTAAGTGGTCTTTTAAATACCCAACTTTAATGCAGTACCCCACCTTATTGCATACACAATGTTTAGATCTTTTAAATAATTCAACTACTAAACTAATGTTTTGATTTTTTGTATATATAATTATACGATGATTAGTTTTCTTAAACGAAAAGTTAAATTTGCATACATTTTTTAATATATCCTTTTTAAAATCTAATTACAATAAAATTCCATTTTTTGGTAAAGAAAATCTTACCAACCGAATGGACACCAAAATTTGAAACAAAAGGATATACTTATATGGGATGGAAATGTTATTTTACCTTTTAATTTAGTTTTTATTGTTTAGTATGTCCTTTGTTAGAAATTATGTTCTACTCTCTACATTCTAAAATAAGTGTGGTTTTTTTTAATGATAATCACTTGGATTAATCTTCAAAACTAATTTTGATTCGATCAATTTAATGTTATAAAATTTAAAATTAAATATTCAAAATTATAATAAAAAGATAATACAAATTACGGTTCTTTCTGATATCAATTGGTTATTATTTAGATAATTAAATTCTAAAAAACGAAAAATAATAGATAACTCGGGATGGAACTCGAAAAGGAATAGGGAGTAACAAAGAAAGTGACTCTTTATTTTTATTTTTTTCCATATTTGTTGAAAATTTTCGAATAATCAAACATTACAAAATGAGTGGCAAATGTTTTTTGGAAAAATATTATCACCTTATACTACACATGGTCTCCAATAAATATCAATTCCAAAGGTGGTCCATTTTTGCACTTTTTTGGGCAAACTATTGAGATATCTGACAAAGAAAATGCTATTATTTTGTATATATATCTTAATTTTTGCATGTGACTTGTGATGTTTTATTTCTTGTTATTTTATTACTTTTTTCGATTGATTGTTTTTACTAACTAATAAACTTATTTATAGTTAACACGCATGAAAAAAGATACAAAATTTGAACAAAAATAAAATGTAGCCTCAATGGAAGCTGAAATTAGGAAATGTTGAAGAAAGTACTAATTCTAATATCTAACTAACTTCATTGATCAAGGTTGACCTCTTCTTTTTCTTTTTAAATTTACATTCAGTGTTTAATATTTATGTTGGAATTTGATGATTAGTAGTGATAATAATTGTTATTAGTGTCTAATAATAATGATAGTGATAGTTGTGATGGTGGGAATAATTGACATGGTAGTGATTGGCGTAATGGTAGCACTAGCGATGGTGATTGTGATGATGAAGTTGGTTAATGTTTGTGCGTAGTTATTGTTGATGATGATGGTGGAATAATATGTGGTGGTTGACGATGTATTGATGATAATTGACGGCGATCCTAATTGTGATGATGGAGATGGTTGATGATAGGAATTGATCACAGTATGCTGGTGGAGGTGACATCACTGGTAATGTAGTGACTGATAATAGTGGTTGGAAACTGTGATAGTTGACAGTGATGATTGTGATGACAGAGGCGGTTGGTGATTGCTAACGGTAATGGTGATTGATAATTGTTGTTCATCTTGTATTCCTAAGATACTTAGAAAAAAACTTTGAAGAACTTGGTAAGAAACAACAAAGTTTAAAGAGTATTTTCAAATAAAAAAAATAAAACTAGTAGAGAAAATAGAATTAGAAACAGATTAGAAACAACATAAAAATATTTTTCTCAAAGAAAGAAAATCGAGTCCACTGAATGCACAGTGTCCCCTCAAGGAAATTATTCCCCTCAAGTACCCGAGGTTAATGGAATATATCCTCCCAGGATAGAACGATCTTACTCACCGGTGTATCGATACCTAAAATCACGGTGTCAGCGAACCACTCAACACAGTAAAGTACACTTAGAATACTAGATTTAGTAGTAGTAGAAGAAGTCCAAAAAAATTCGTTCTACTAAAATGAGAGGAAATCCCTCAATTTATAGAAAACAAAGGGTAGTGTGAAAATGTTCTTATTGTGCCTTACTAGAAAGGTCACAAACCTTTGGAAAAGTCACAATCTTTTGGAAAGGTCACAACCTTTCATAAAAGTCACAATTTTTCATAAAAATTGTAACTTTTCATAAAAGTCGCAACTCTTTATTTTTCATTCACACTTTTTAAAACCCAACAATAATGACAATAATAATTATGATGACAAAGATAATTAGTAATAGTGAGTGATAATTGTAAATAGAGTAGTGATCATAAAAGTTACCCACACAAAAAAACCTCATATTTATATTAAGACTTTGTTGACACCCAATTTTGACCCCCCACGATAGAAATTAATTTTCGAACTTCTTAATTTCAGACGATTTGAAGTAATTAGCTTTATAAAAAAAAAAAAAACTCGAAATGTTTTATAGGTTTTGATGATTTTTAGTCATTTCTACAACATTTTAGAAAATAAATATGTTTTTCCCTAATTGGTATATTTTATGAAATCATCTCCAAAGACGTTACAATTTAGTTAACTGTTTTATTAATTCATTTTAGTTCAAGTTACGGTTGCAATTTTCAAGTTTTAAAATAGCCTTGTAATTCTTATAACTTTTGAATAATAAATTTTCTGCATATAATTATATATATTATTAGTATATTTTTATACATGTTTAATAATCATCCCAAAGGATGTCACATTTCAAATTAAATATTTTATTAATTCAGTTGGGTCTAAGTTATGGTTGGATTTCGAGTGAATTAATTTGCATCTAATTTAATTATGTTTTGTTAAATTAATTAATGTCGTTACAATTAAGAAGTTTGTTAACTAATTAGATAATTCATCTTGTCTAAATTTTAGCCGAATTTGCAAATTAAAATCAATTTGACTAAGATTCGTAATCTCGATTGGCCAATTACGATTTAACTTGACCAAATTAGTAATTCATTTGGCCATATCTAAAAACTAAAAATTTGGGCCGTTCTCACAAATCTCCAGCAGCCCAAGTTAATTACACTCAGACTTAACACAAGAATTCCCACCAGCCCACTTTTAATACTCATAAACTGACCCTGACCCGGCCCACCTCTCTATTTACTAAAGAAACCCAACAACTTCTTTCTCCTCTTTCACGTTAGAAGAGCACAGAGACCAAAAGCAGCAGCAACGGTCACAAGGAATACACCGCGATACACGGCATCAATAAATGCATAGTCTCCCTCTAGTACTCAGACAACAGTACGATGCCATCAGAAAGCACCTGCTGTAGCCGCGAAACTCGTCCTTGCCAGCGCGAGATGAAGACACGTCAAGCAGCAGGTACGATGGAATTGATCCCAAGCGTCGATTCACCCTTCCTCTTTCGGAATGGGTAGAAATCACAGGGGAAAAGTTGCTTGGTTGAAATGGTGAAAGATGGGGAGTTTGAATTCGAAATGAGCCTCAATTCCTATCCCGAATTCGTCCTTTTCCCTCCCAACTTAGAACCCTAAATTTCTTTCTATATATTCCTTATCATTCACTATCGCTTGAGAGGGAGAAAAAAAAAAGAAAAAAAAAAAGAAAAGGGAGAGTGTCTTGAGCAGTTAAATTTTTACACTTAGAGAAAATTCGAAGACAATCTTCTAGTTTTAAGTTCTGAGAGGGTCTTTGTTCAAAGTCGATTCGGACATTCTAATTCGCAGCTTGAGTTTGAAGTTCTCGGTTCCTCCTTTGGAAGAAGTCGATATCCCCTTTGCTCGCGCCGTCTCCAGATCGCTGCCCAGGAATAGGTAATGTCTTGATTCTTTCCTTTTGATTTATTGTTGATGTGGAATGATGGACTGTTGGTTTCAAATTAAGTATGTCTCAGTTGTTCGAAGCATAAGATGTGTTATCGGGTTTGTTGTTGCTTTGGTTTGTGGCTGTTAGATGAAATCTTGGAGTTAGTTTCGTTCCTTCGTGCTGCTCGGTTGTCTTTTACTTGCGGTTATATTTAGTTATGCTTGCACCTTACTCCGTCTTGAGCACCAACTCATTCATTATTTGTTATTGTGGGTCACTAGTATCTCTATTTGAAAGGAGCAGAATCATAGGAAGTAATTGTTATGGGTTTGTCAGAATCTGGAAAAAAAAATCAGCTTCCTTTGGAGCATTTGGTTTTAATTTGCATTTCTTCTTGCTGTCTCAGATTAGCTCCAAGTTGTTTGCTTCTTAACCTTCATGTCTAACCCATCTCGAAATGACACCCTCTATTTCGTCGTTTATGTTCTTGTCTCGATGTTGGTTTGATGTCTTGGTAAATGTTGAAGCATGTCTCTCTTTCTCATATTTCCTCATCAATCTGCAATTGTCAAGGTCCTATCTTACTCATGTCTGGAGATTATACATTTCCCCATCCTATTTTGTTATTTTTGTTAATTGGCTCATGTGGTTTGAGTGTGAAATTTCGCTAATATTAAATAAATGTATTGTTTTCCCTATGATTGTATAAGAGCATGATGTTCATCTTTGCATCATTGTTTGAGCATTCATTGTGCGTTAGAAGGAAGGGTCGTTTATCTATATTGATAGATTATGTTAAGTTAGCATCTGTCTATCATTGTTTATTCTTGAATTTCTGACTTTTCTTTAATCTCATGTGTCCCGCTTTAGAATTTAGGGATATTGATTCTAGCCTCGGAGACCATTATTTTGGTCTATTGGCTGTCCGCGATTGTTGTTAGCAGAATACTTTCCCTTTTAAAGCTTATTGTTAATTTACTGTTTGATCTGATTGATTTTTGTTTGAAATCATATGATTGCTAGTTTAGTTTTGTCTAGTTTTTGGTTTGTATTTTAGATAAAAAATATTAATTTAAAGGTATCACTTGTGTTAATTCAAATCTGTAGGTAACATGCCTCTGTCCTTGTCATGAGCTTAAAAATAAAAGCATTTAAGTATCGAGTACATTGTGTCTAAATTCGTTATTGTTTAGTGTCGCCACTCGTGTAAGCTTAAGTCTTCTAATCCACTACTATAATTTATGACAACGGCACGCTTACAAATCATATGAGTTTCTATTGTATGTCATTAGCATTTAGCTTGTTGTTCGGTCTATGTATAAAGTGTCCCAATTTATGTAGCACTGACAAGATTTTTTGAATCAAGTGATTTTTTATATGTGTTTTATACTCTTTTTTTTTAGTTGTTAATTATTATGATTTGCAAATTGATACCAATAGAATTTGGAGAGTCAATTAATTTTATTTTTTTATATAACATTTAAATATTTATAGTATTATTTATATTTATACACTTTGTAGATATATAACAAACTAAAAAGGGACATACTTTTTCCATATTTGGTAAACAAATAAAGTGATTAGCACGAGAAAAAAAAAAAAGAAGCTTTTGCCATAAAAATGAAAAAGGGGTAAAATGAAAGAAGTTGTGAGGTATAAATAAAGGAAAGGAAATAAGAAGTGGGACCTATTATATGCATCCGTCTAGTGTTCTAAAAATTTATTCCATGGTGTCAAATTGCAAGTCTTAATAATCGTTTTATTTTAAGATGATTAATAATTAGTTCTTTTGCACGCTAATTTTATTTTTTAAGATATGGGTTAGTGTAGTATGCATGTCACTTCTCCAATGGATATGTGATTTCACCTTTCATGTGTGTATCATCAGCAAATTTGCTTCTCCCATTTTATTTTATTTTTACATATCAAATTGGATTGCATACTAACCCATTTTTCTTTTGTCACATGTGAAATCTGCCCGAGTTCGCCATGAACTCACTTCTTTGCATTTCGAGAGAGCCATAAAGGCTCAAACACCCCTATTGAGTCAGTCAGCCGTCAAAAATCGACGAACAGGTCCCGAAGTCGAGAAGATGCAGTAGATTGGAGAGTTAAAAGATTGGGCCAAATGCCCACTCTTTATTTCAAAATTGTATTTTGTTACTTTTGGGCCTAAGCCCACTTATTTGCTATTATATTGTTAGAATTTAGGACAGGTGGAAGAATTGGGCCTAAGGCCCAAAACGAAATAGGCCTAAATACTGGTCCAGGCGGACAGAAACCAGATTTGGGCCTAACTCTCTTTCCCCCTTTACTTTACTGTGCGCATTTACCTACTAGTATTTGTCGTTAGTCTTAAGGTCGAAAATTCAAATCCCCGAAAGACGTCTATTTTGATTTAATAATTTAACTAAACCGGTCATCTCTTAACAAGACTTAAAGGAATAACTTTGCAGGATAGTTCACTTAGATAATATTTAAATATTTCCTCTTTT
>JAJOOO010005543.1:0-20003 GCA_029582685.1 Solanum piurae | reverse complement strand
CATTTTTATTTGAATTGTTCGTTAATATGTATTATATATAATATTTATTGCAATTTATGTTATTTAGAAATTTAGAATAAAATATAATTTTATATTAATGAAGAATTTGAAAATAAAATAAAATTTTGTATTACGTAAAGATTATAGAGTGATTATTTGTAAAAAGAAGAAATGGTTTATATTATGAAATAAGAAAATAAGAATAAAATATAAATAATAATATAATATTGAGGAGAGAGAAAAAGATTCCTTTTTAGAGAGTAAAATAGAGAATTGGGTTGGAGTTGATTGTCTGAAAAAATAGAAAACTCTATATTTGGAGAGTAAAATAGAGGATTGGATTGGAGATGCCCTTAGTGGCAAACCGTCAATAGGCGTGTTATTCAACATTTTTAATATTATTATATTATGGCTTTCAGCTGATTTTTTTGCAAAATTTTTACTTAACTTTCCGTAGGGTGTTGGGGTGAAATATGTGAAGGCTCGCCATTTTTTTCATATATTTTGGGTATTAGGAACCATTTAAAGGAATTAGACAATTTTTTCTAGTTTATAAATATTTTGGTAATATGACTTTCGGTCGGTTTTTTCTAAAAAAATTATTTTTCAACAAAATTTAATGAAAACATATTTAAATTGGTTGGATGACTTTTAAAATGAAATATCAATAGTTGAGTGACTTTGTAGGTAAAATATTCATAGTTGAGTGACTTTGAGGTTATAAAAGAAAGTTGAGTGACTTTCTATGAAAAAAATTATTAGTTGAGTGACTTTCTGTGAAAAAAACTATTAGTCGAGTGACTTTCTATGAGAAAAATCCATAATTGAGTGACTTTGAGATTATAAATGAAAGTTGAGTGACTTTCTATGAAGAGAAGTAAGTATTAGTTGAGTGACCATATGATATATTAAATCAAGATTTATTAGACATGATAAAGATGTTTGTCTAATTAGATAATTTCTTCTAAAAAATTTACATTAAAACTTTGGAATCCAACTTCTGAATTGAATCTTGATTTTGGGCCTTTGACTTAGGAGTTCCTTCGAAAGTTTTTTTTTCTTTTTTTGGGTTGAATTAAATTAAAACTGAGTGAGTAATATAATAAGCTCACACGCCGCCACTAGTTCTTATTTTTACTATCCTCACACATGAACGAATCACACATCTTCTCTTACTTTCAACGTCCAACCACCTCTTCCTTCTCTCTCTTACCTCAGCTCTACCATATCCATTCTTACGTTATATACTTATAATCGTTATTTTCTTTTTAGTTTGTTATAATAAAGATACACTTAAATTGAAACGAATAGAATATAATTTTCCTTTTTTTTTTTAATTTGTACGATATCATATAATAAAATAAAACGGAACAGAAAATATATACTATATTCATTCCAAAGAACACCTTCTCTCTATTTCATATCAATCATACCACTACACAATCAACAAATAAAAAAAAAATGCCTCCGAAATCATCACTTCTACTCCAAAGAATCAATCCCACCGCCACCACCTCCGGTAAACAACTTCAAAGACGTACACCAATACCATGTACCACTCAAGTCCCCGATTCCGTCACTACTCATCATACTCATTCTGTTAGCCCTAACCAGTGTTGCTCCGCCGTGATCCAACATATCTCCGCCCCAATCTCCACCGTTTGGTCCGTCCTCCGTCGCTTCGATAACCCTCAAGCATACAAACACTTCGTCAAAAGCTGCCACGTCATCGGTGGCGATGGGAACGTGGGGACCCTCCGTGAAGTGCGGGTCATCTCAGGTTTACCCGCTGCTAACAGCATGGAGAGACTTGAGATCCTTGATGAGGAACGCCACGTCATCAGCTTCAGCGTCGTAGGCGGGGACCACCGCCTGGTGAATTACCGATCTGTTACCACCCTCCACTCCGATCAAAATAATATTGGGACGACGACGATCGTTGTCGAATCGTACGTTGTTGATATACCACATGGGAATACTAAAGAAGAAACATGTGTGTTTGTGGATACTATTGTTAAATGTAACCTTCAATCGCTTGCTCAGATCGCTCAGAATTCAACCAGATGAAATACTGCCAATTGAAATGAGGTACGTAGAGGTGTCAAATGAACTGGTTGATCAGTTTCAAATTTGAACAAATTATCATCATCGAGTCTGTTCAAAGTTTGCTTGGAGTCAAAATAGATTGGTCAAAATGAGCTAAAGAACGAATTATGAATTGGGGGAATTGAGGTCATCAAAAGAGTTAAACACATTAAAACAACTAATGGATCATGATGTTTTTTTTTTTCAGAAGATATCTTTTGGGTACGAATTAGATCTTAAAATAATTCCTTTTTTTTTTCTTTCATATTTTGTTGAAGATATGTTCATTATCATAAAATTTAAAAAAAGATTAATTGTAATAAACTTATTATGGTAGGAATTTAATTTGTTTCTCCTTTGGTGCCTCTTTCAACTTCATCTATGATCTATGCATTTCCTTGTTTAATTCTTATTTATGGTATAAAAAACTGAAGGACAATAAGTAATGAGTTAAAAGGAAAAAAATGACAAGTTCAAATGCAAGTATTTCATGTTAGTTTAATATCCTTATTATCCAAAGCATATAATTATTTCTCATTGAGTTGTTATATTATTGTTGAATTAGAATTTTGGGTGATCGAATTATGGAGATATCATCAATCAATTAATTTGGGTACAAATTTTGTCATTAAAGAGAGATTCCAAAAAGATGGAGTAACTAATTAGCGAAGTGTTTTGTTTTATTTGTTTAGCATTGTTACCCTATTGAGTACAGTATGGATGATGATGAATAATGTCTAAATACATTGTATTACTAAATCAAAATAAATTACTAAGTTTTTAATTTTGAACGTAATAAATTAGGTAAGTTATGATAAAATTATTTGAGATGTGCATAAACATACCCGAGAAACGGTGGTTAAACCTATCTGCATCGGGTCATGTATACACCAATCCAATATATATATTCAATGTGTTTAAATTTATAATTCATTTTACTTAATCTTAATTGATTAATATGTGTTTTACTTTACTAAATCACATAATAATGAAAATTGCATTAGTTTGATGTATACATACGGTGCGGGTAAGTTTTTTCTCGAGAAACGGTATTGTGGAATCCACGTGAATGGATGCCGGTGTGATATATTAGTAATGCTAGCTAGCGATTAGCTTACAATAGGTTACAAAGGGAATAATATTAATTGTTTGTCTCTATATATGTTCTACGAACCTAATTAGTACGATGAAGCCATTATTATTATATATGATTTATTTAATTGTGTTTGATTATTTTATTGATTAAGTTAATCAAGTTTACTGGCCCGCACGATAGTTGATAAACCTCGTAAAATCTTTGGGCAAACCAATAGAAACTGCTCCTTTGAATCTTCCTACGACCTTCCTACTAGCTTTGTCTTATTTATTTATTTCTATTTAGTTCGCTTTTGAAGAGTCAGATTGACTAATCTTTGAAGCTGAATTAGATTATATCAATTCAATATTTTAAAATTATAATTTATATATTTAAAAATTACACGAAAAACACTATAAGTTGTAATTTCTTTCATGTTAATATGATGAAAAAACATAATTTAAAAATGTTAGGTCAAAATTTACATATTTGAATCCTTAAAAACAGATGTAGCACATAAATTAAGATGGGAGAAGTATATATAATATATCTTAAAGTGGAATAATCACTTATTATATCCGTTTAAATTAAATTAAGATATAAAAAATTCTTTGTACTACCATTATATTGTACTTAAATCCACGATATAAGAAATATTTAGCACCTTGCTTGCCATTTTCGAGTTATTTAATCGGGTTAGATTCGAAAGATGATAGTTAGTAAAATAGTAACGACGTAGAAAAGATGATGTATAAACACGATAACAAAAACAACTTTTAGCGGTAATAAATATACACATTAACATAGAGTGTTAAAGTATTTATCGGTATTAGTTAATTGTCATTGGATCCAATGTCGCTATAGGCTTTAGGGACATTTATAAAGAATGTTAAATTCCAATAAAAATACATATTTAGTGGCAATTAAGTTATTGTCGTTACTTAGTTGCCACTAAAAATTATTTTTGGTATAGTAAAAAAAAGATAGAAAGATGAAAAGTAAATGTGAAACCTAAAAATTTCCATTTGAGGCATAATGGGGAGAGGCATTAAAATATATGATAATGTACTTTATCAATGTATATATAACTTAAATCGAATAACTATACAGTAGTATAAATCAAATAAGTAGCTAACATGATGATAATCAAACACTTGGACTAAAAAAGCTTTTGTAGTTTATGTGAAACTAAATAAAAATATCCTTAATTAATAATTTGGTCTAAAAAAGCTTTTGTAGTTTATAATTTGATCCAAAAATATCACTATTGATTGTAACAATATTTATAGATCAAATTATTAACAAAAAAAATAATATTTTTATTCAGTTTTACATAATTTAAGGATGTTTCCATTTCTGATCTATCAATAAAGAAATTGCAAGTTGCATACTTTCAACATTTGTTTGTTCCTTTTTAATAAAGGAAGATGTGCAAGTTGCATCAATAATATAGCTGGTATCACCTCACCTCATTACTCTTTGTTGTGTTGTGGACTGAGAGTTATATTTTAAGAAGATTAATTAATTAATAATTGCAAGTTGGAGTTGCAAGTGGATGCACTACTCATTAGAGTCTTTATTATTACTGTATTATAAAAAATGACTTCACAATACCTTCCACTCTGAATTACGTATCTCTTTGTTGGTTTTTTTTGTTTCTCTTTAATTATGTTCTTTTGTTTTGCCAAAAAATCAAATATATATATGGGCAACTTATAAGAATCCTACATTTATGTGTAAATTATTTAGATATACTCTAGTTTGTAATATAACTAATTTTATCAAATTTTGATGCGTCTAAATACGTCCAAATGTATGTATCTCGGGATACATGGACTCTAAATTAACTGTAATTTGTTCTAGATACATTGTATCCAAGTGATTTTGCATGTATCTCGGATACATAACAAATCTTGGTCGCCTCCCTTGCATCCCTCACCACTCTCCTATGTATCTGGTCGTATCCCATATACATGTAAATCACATCAGATACATGTATCTAGAGTGATTCGCATGTATCTGAGATACATAACAAATCTTGCTCGCTTCTCTCCATATTTTAGTCTATTTGGTTGGAAAAATAAATGTATCTAAGTTTATCTTCCTCGGTATATGATAAGAAATTCTTAATTAGTGGTAAGATACGTAATTATTTAAAAATATAGATAGAATTAGTATATATAGTTTGAATGTATATCTAATAAGGATTTTCAACTTAAATAAGAATGTGCAAACTAAGGCTTTCCCAACTCGATCGAGAAACGATCCATAATTTTGTGTGATTGAATGTGAGAAATATAGTGTACACATTTTAATATAAAATATGATTTGTTTCTTCAATTTTGGTGGATTTTATCAGTCTAATGGTCACTTAACTAAATTATATGTGTAGTAAACTTATTATTTTTAATTTATTTCGTCACAAAAGAAGTTGTTATTCTTTGTCATATAAAAAAAAATCATTCTAACATGTCTTGTAAGTTTTCTGACCGTTAACTCTTGATTTATTATTAAATTAAATGTAAACATGGAAATATGTGTACATATGGTAAATTTGGATTATGGTAGACATAGAAATTATAGGCTTTGGGTAGGTGAATAGGTTAGGAGTTAGGATTTGGCTAGCTGAATATGTTATAGATTCAATTATTTCCTTGAATATTAATAGATAGTATGGCTAATGAGAAATTGTAACGACCTGTTTTCGTCATTATAGAAATGCCAACGGGGGGAAAATTTGGGATCGGAAAACTTTTTCGTTGTATTTGGATTTTTTCAACCTAATCCAGATTTAGACGAAATCGAAGTCATTGAGGTGTAGGGAAATCTGATACCAACTTTGTCACGACCCAGACCGTCGTGATTGGCACCCACACTAACTCTCCGGTGGGAGAACCACTACTACAACTCAAACCAAACAACTAAACCAAAACTAAGGCATTTAAGTTACGAAAGCAAGTTAAATTCTAAGGAAATAAAATAGAGTTCCCATAAACTCTAACAAAAGTCTAACAATAATAAACTTAACAATGCGGAAGTAACGCCTAGAGCCTGAAAGTCAATGTACCAAAACATCTAACAATGAACCAAGTCTAAACAAGAAGGGATACAACCCAAAACTAATGAACTAATAACTAACTAGAGAAGTCTAAGTCCGAAATGTGGACATAGACGAAAGGAGAACTCATGGCAGCCCGGAAGAATTGGCTCACCCTTGAATTCGAACGATCACTGATCTCCAAAGCGAGGTTTGTCAGTAGCCGCTTGAAGATGCCTTGTACTCAACAAAAATAAGAGCAAGCGCAGAATCAGTACACAACCACAATGTACTAGTAGGATCACACGGCTATCCCACTAAGTGCAACATAAGCAAGTCAATACAATAATATAATCACATGCATATATCAAACATATACAATATCATCAATATTTACGAACAACGAACAACTTCACATGTCTCAAAATACACAATTATGACAAGTCATTGGTCCCCTCATGGAACCCAAACCCAAACAATTAGCATACCAGAACGTGGTACCCAATCCAATGATTATGTCAGAATGTGGCTATCGATCCCATAATTATGTCGAAACGGGGCAATCGATCCAAGTTGGTTATGCTGGAACGTGGCAACCAATCCATTCAACACACCACAATCACAAGTATATCCTCAAGATCATACAATTAAGTCATGATTTCATGGTAACCATAATTCATCTATCTCATTTACAACAAGTGTGATCAATAATGCAACATCATATACATACATGTATCATAATGAAGCAAGAACAACATACATCACACAATCATAGAATCAGAACCATCACCTACCTCAAAACAAGATTGACACCCAAAGAAACTTGATCCTTTCCTTTACGGATTCATTTCGCTTGTTCTTGGTCTACAAACAATCAATATAATACATGAATCAATAAACAATCACTAATTACCCAAATTACTAACAACTATATGAACCCTAGATCAAACTCATGATCCCAATTATCAAGATTAGGGTTGTTTCCACCATATAATCTATAACAAAACCCTCCCCCATCAATATTCATCCATTCTATTATGTTCTATGGATCGAAAAATGGATTCGGGGAGTGAAAAGCTTACATTTAGCCTCAAGAATAGAGGAAAACGAGTAGGAGTCACCTGTGGTTCATTCTTTAGCTATAAAATTTGAAAAATGTATAATAAGGTCATTTAGGGGTTTATTAACGACCTTAAGTCGCGTCGAGGATGCCTTTACTTTTCTTCGAGATACTATAGGACTTTAGGAAATCTCTCTGTTTTCTCTTGTCTCTTTTCGTGCTATGACTTGATTCCAATTGGTATCTGGCGATTCAAATTGGTATCTAACCTCATTCACTCTTCTATTCGCAGATGGTTAATACTAGATTCAACGACGTTAGGCCTGTAGCTCCTGTCAATGATCCAACTGAGGAATCTGCAGCGAGAGGTCGCGGTCAAGGCAGGTGTAAAGGAAGAGCTAGGGGTAGAGGCCATGGAAGAGTAGCGCCTGTTGGAATGGGGATCCTGTTGAGAATGCTCATGTGAATGAGAACCCTCCTGCACATCATGAAGAGATTGAAGAGAATAATGTTGATGTTGAAAATATTGAGGATGTGGGACAAGATGAAGAGGTGCAGGCTGAGACTACCAATGTTCCCCCAATAGACCCAGTGTTAGCTCGACATATCATGTCATTTTTTGAAAGGGTTGGTTGGTCCTGGAGTGCTTTCTTCTGCTCAAGCAACTCAAGCTCCTACTAATCCTCCTATTGCTAGCACTGCGCCCAAGGTGGGTGGCACTGGAGGTAATGATACTTTCTTCCGTCCTTTGTTGGGTTCTGTTATGATTGGTAATGAGCATGAAATGTTGACTAAGTTTCTGAAGCTAAAGCCTTCTATGTTTCTTGGTTCTGAGAATGAAGATGCTTATGAGTTTATCTTAGATTACTATGAGAGGCTTTGAGTTTGTGTCCTTTCAACTTCAAGGTGAGGCTAAGCAGTGGTGTAGAGCTTATATGGAATGCAGAGCTTCTACTTTACCTCCACTTACTTGGACCTAATTTCATGCTCTGTTTCTAGAAAAGTATGTGCCTAGGACTTTGAGGGATCAAGAAGGATGAGTTAATGGCTTTGGAGCAAGGTGGTATGACTATGGATGCTTATGAGGTCAAGTTCTATGCTTTATCTAGATATGCTACTCAATTGGTGACGACTAAGGAAGAGAGAATCCGATTATTTATTAGGGAGATAAATTCTGAGTTGCAAGTATTATTTGTTCATATGACTTCTGCAGGGAGGAGCTTCAATGAGGTAACAAACTATGTTAAGAAAGTGGAGGGGGTGAGGCGAACGGTCAAGCTAAGGCATGGGCAAAAAGGGCCAAGAACTCGGGTAACTTTCAAGGTTCTTATTCTAAAGGGTCAGGAAGGCCAACGCTTGCAGCTAAGATAATTCAGTCCGTTATACCCGCCTCTGCAGGTAGTTACTCGAAAACTCCATCTCATAATTTTCAGGATATATAGGGAGTCGCGCCTTCGATGGGCGACAAACCATCTTTTGATCGTACTTGTTACAACTGTGGAGAACCTGGGCATATGAGAAGAGATTATCCCCACCCACGTGTGTTTGAGTCCGCGCATCAACAGATTAGAGTAGTGGTACCCGTGACAAATGGTAATAATGGTCGAGAGCTTCCACAAGGTGGGCGAGGAGGTAATCAACGAGGCCGTGGAGGTAGAGGATATGGTAATACATACAGAGGTAATGTGCAACCAGGCAGGGAAGTGGTTCGTCAAGATGATAGGGCTCAGTGTTATGCCTTTCCGGGCAAGAATGAGGCAGAGACGTCTGGCGCGGTGATCACAGGTGCTTTTCTTGTCTGTGATCGGATGGCTAATGTATTATTTTATCCGGGTTCTACTTATTCTTATGTATCTGTGCGATTTGCCTCAGAGTTTCATGTGATTTGTGATATACTTGATGCCCCTATCCATGCTTCCCAAGTTGGAGAGTCAGTCATAGTTACCCATGTCTATCGTGCTTGTCCTATTTTGTTTATGGGTTTTCAGACTTGAGCTGATTTGGTTATTTTCGATATGGCTGACTTTGACATAATCTTAGGCATGATTTAGTTGTCCTCCTATTATGTTGTGCTTAATTGTAATACTAAGTCCGTAACTCTAGAAATTCTGGGAAGAAAAAAATTAGAGTGGGAAGGGGTGTACAAGCCTAAGCAAACTAAGATCATATCCTCCATTCGGGCTAAGAAATTGATAGGGCAGTGTTGTTTGACTTATTTGGCTCATATTAGGGATGTTCAGATTGAGGCTCCATCCATTGGGTTTATTCCTGTGGTGTCAGAATTTAGAGAAGTGTTTCCTAGTGACTTGCCTGGTATGCCTTCGAATAGAGATGTTGATTTATGCATTGATTTAGAGCCTGGTACGTGCTCCATTTGTATTCCTCCATATCGTATGACTCCGACGCAATTAAGAGAGCTTAAGGCTCAAATCCAAGAGTTTCTTGATAAGGAATTTATTCGACCTAGTGCTTCCCCATGGGGTGCCCCAGTTTTGTTTGTTAAGAAAAAGGATGGTAGTATGAGAATGTGTATAGATTACCGGTAATTGAATAAGGTCACTATTCGAAATAAGTATCCTTTGCCTCGAATAGATGATCTTTTTGACCAATTGCAAGGTGCATAAGTTTTCTCTAAAATTGATCTAAGGTTTGGTTATCATCAATTAAAAATTAGGCTTGAGGATGTGCGAAAGACAGTGTTTAGGACTCGCTATGGGCACTATAAATTCCTAGTTATATCCTTTGGTTTGACTAATGCGCCTGCAACTTTTATGAGTTTAATGAATGGGGTTTTCAAGCCATTTATTGATTCTTTCGTGATAGTCTTTATTGATGATATTTTGGTCTATTCAAAAAGTGAGGAGGGTTTGTGTGGGTGCCAATCACAACGGTCTGGGTCGTGATATTTTTATATCTAAATTTGATAATAGATACATCAAAAATCTATTATTTTCCTTTGATATTATCTTTATCCATAAGTTGCAGGTTTATTAATTTAATATAATTAGTAGAAGTTTTATGTGAGCGACTTATTTGATATTATCACAGTTGAGCGAGTTGAACTTGTAGTTGTGGCGGCTATTCATCATTCTGTAGAGTTTGCCTTGTATTGTCTGGAAAAATGGATTTGCAACAGTGATGATTCAATTCTTCAGGTATTGAAGTAAGTATATTGTCTTGTTCTTAAGTTGTGAATTAGTATTTTTTATATTTGAGCGAAAAATATGTAATTGTGGGAGATTTCAACTAGGCGAATACCTTGTGCACACACAATTGTTCTTTGATACATGTGAAATTTCAACTAGACGAAATACCTTGTGCCATGATACATTACTGACTACAAAAATGGATACAATTTTATCTTGATACATGTGAGTTATTGGATAGAACTTGATACAATTATAGCTAGTGCGCACTTAATTCATGTATCATGTACATGTGATTTTCTGAATTTTAAATGTATCAATACTTGAATTACTTTTAATTTTTAATGAATTCATTATCCATTTTAATTATTGTTTTTTTTAAAATTTGTATATTGATATATAAGACATGATACATTAATGGTTAGAGTTTGATACAATACTAATTAGACTAGCATGTAATAGGTTTGCATATTTGTGAGCTATTTTGTTGTTTATATAAAGTATTAGATACATGTGAATTTATTTTTTTATTTGTAAAAGGATATATATGCAAATGATACATTAATGAAAACAAAAATGATATACTTGTAGTTTAATACATGTGAATTACTGAATACAACTCCATACAATTAGAGTGAGTGTGTTGTGAATTTATATTTTTTGAAATTATCAATATGTGAATTTCTTTATTTTTTAATGTATCAGCAATAAAGAGAATACATTTTTAATGTATTTATTATCCAATTTAACATGTGTATTTAATTTTTCTTCTCTGTTTTTTTAATGATACATGAAACAATAACTTTTATAATGTATCTATTAAAATTGCAGCTATGTATTAGTGTGTTTATCATATGATTGTTCGTGGAAATTGAAGGCCTCTGTCAGGAAAAAAAAGTTACAGATATACATTCCTACTGCTCTGATTACTACAAATCAGATGCATTAGCAAACACATATGCAATTACAATGGTTTCAATGTCGGATAAGGATGATTGGTCAGTTCTGAAATTTGTTTTGGAAGAAATTATCTTACCACATAGGTACAAAATGATGCCAGGACAACCAAGGAAAAGAAGAAAAAAAAATCCACATGAAAAGCTAAGCACAAACATAAATTATTGTGGAAGTTATGGACAAGAAGGTCACAATCAAAGAACTTGTACTTTCTTTCTAAAAGATGACTGATAAAATCTTTTGTGGATTATTGTTACGTTTCATATACATTAAGTTAAGATTAAAGACCAATTCGATTTTTAGATTTTTCACTGTTATATTAATATACACTACAAGTTACTATTAGATGATGAATTTCTGATACAATAAATTGACATGTTAATATTTTCAACCTTGTGTACATTTCTGACTGAACATAATACTCATTAAACATGACACAAGATGTTTGTATCAAATACTTACTTAACTGGATATAATGTATCTGATACATATTGCAAAGACAATTTTTGACTGATACACAATTAAACGTGATGCTCAATAAACATGACACACGATGTTTGTATCAGATACTTATTAAAACTAGATATAATGTATTTGAAACATGTTAAATAAGATAATTGTTTACTGATACAACATTTAACACGATACTCATTGAACATGCAACAAAATGTTTGTATCATATACTTATTAAAACTAGATATAATGTATATAAAACATATTAAGGTAAGGATGGTCGAGAAATTGAGGTAGCAAAATTTCGACCCCTCTTTTTGGGGGGTTTTAACAACCTCTGCTTTCTAAGATTAAGGGATATCATTCTTCAACTTTTCAATATTTACCTTTGTCATTACTAAAGGATCGTGAAGTTTTTTAGATCTATGTTTAGCCCAATCAATATCTTCATAATCAAAAATACGTTGTGCCAAAACAAGACTAAAAGATAGTGCATCTTTCATATTTATCAGCGATTTGAAAAAGAATATTTTTTTGAAAAACAACGGGTACTACTCTAAGAATAAAGTGGTACATAATGTATCAATAGCAATATATTGAAAACACGAAATTTAAGAAATTACAAAATACTGTAATATGAATAAGTTTATAAAGAAACTTAAGTGAAATTGTCTTAAAAATAAAAAATACATAAAAACATTTTCTATGCATAGATACTTAATCACTACTCTATGTGAACCAAATCTTCTTCAAATGGTGATGTGGATTGACCCTTTAGGCTTTGATGTATCATCATTTTCGCTGATGTATCCAACATTGACCTTGTCGATGTCATATCTCCACAACAATGTTGCATATCTATTGCATAGATACTCTAGATGGAAACCATCTTGGGGCATATCGATTTGGTCGCTCAAGAACTCCACAAATGTAGCTACATATAACCCACTGTCTCTACAAACAATGCATAATATAAATTATAAACATAAATTATACAGACGATTCAAAACAAGAAGATACAATACTTACAAGTTTTCAGCAAATTCAACATTGAATGGATGTTGTGGCTCCAAAAGTGGACTAATTTTTTTGTCTTTATATGCATTAAGTTCTGACCAATTTGTTCGCTTTGTTTTTTCAAAGAATCCACTGTTGAGAAGGTAAGAAGGTAGCATTTCCGACAACTTTCTTATCTCGCTAGTATGTACTTTTTTTCTTTAGCCTAATGTAGAGTCATATATGCGTATTAACCTCTATTTCAGTTCAACAATAGCCAACACCCAATGAAATTGTCTATCACAGTTAACCGGAATGTAAACGCCGTCTACAAGATACCATAGTAATCCAGCAGGGATTGAAAATCCTTTGATGATATGGGATATTAAAGCAGATGAATACGACTAACATTCACTAATACATAATAGAACAAGTTTGAAACATGACCACTCTATATTGTATATGATACATGAATAAAAAACATCAGATCAACACAAAAAAGACTTTATTGTATATTATGAACATAATGTATTGTATATGATACAATATTATGAATATAACTAACAAATGACCAACTATGAAATTTGAAATTTGATACAACATTCGAACTATTAGTAAAAATACAAAACAAACATAAAGCATATATGTGAAAAGACTAATTTAAACAATAATGTATCCCCATTGTTTTATTGATGCACAAAAAATAAATGTATCATATACTCATTCATATTTCAAAAGCTAATATATAAAAGTTATATGATATATTAATGAGAACATTACATACAAGAGTTCAGATTGAACTTCGTTATATGATACAATCCAACCACCTATTCATTACTATGCTGAAATTAGGGTTTTAATGTACCAACCCTTTACAAATCGATTAGTATCCAACAGAATATGAGAACACTGTAATGTAAAACTGTCACGACCCGAGTCTACACCCTAGAAGTGGCCGGTACTCGAGAACCATTGCTGGTCCCCAAGCGAACCCTCATCCTGGCTGACTTCAAGCGGAAGACTAACTCAAGCATACAAAAACTTTAAAACTGAATAAAATTCATGAAACTCAAATACAATGCTTTAACTCAAATAATTTACTCTGAATATAAATGAACTATTCAACAAGCCAACAATAGGCAACTCAAGTCTTTATAACATTTAATAAGATAAATGAAACAGACTTCTCAAACTCTACTTTCTATCTATGAAGCCTCTAACTGACAAAGATAGAAGTCGGGAAAAGACCCATGACATCCTAACAACTGATATAACTGAAAGTACAAGTGGAACCCTTCTGAAGCAAGTAGGCTCACCATAGCTAACTCGAACTGCATGTGGTATCAACGAATCGCCTATTGACAACCCTAAATACATGTATATGTATCATAAAACGATGCAGGTCAAATGGCTCAGTACGTGGAATGTACGAGCATGTAAGTGGAATTCTAAAGCATAACATAAGCTTGAACTTGATAAAAAGGAAACATACTTACCTCTTCTCAACTCACTCAACTAACTCAACTAACTCAACTCAGGAATAAGATACTAAACTCAAAGATAAAATATTCAACTCAGTGAAATAAGGCTCAACTCAATAATAAGATATTTAATTCAGTGAAATAAGGCTCAACTCAATAATAACACACTCGACTCTTGGTACTCAAACTCTAGATACTCAACTCAATATAAAGCAACAATAAGAGATGCAATATATGAAAAGCTATTAAAATAGTAGAAAGCAACTCAATGTATTTAAGAATACAATATACTCAGTTTGTATGCAATGATACAATATAAACTCTGTTTGTATATGAAAATACAAGTAAACTTTGTGTATATAAAAATACAAATATCTCTGTGGGAGTTTCTCTAACCGACAATCATCACTATGAGTTATGTGATGATACAACGTCTCGCCCACGCTGCCAGAGTTGTCCTATACTTTGCCAGGGTATAAGACCTACTCACTAAGTGGATCCACTAGTCTATGCTAAAAAACATTAATGAATCATCTAAAAAGTATGACCCTTTCTACCCACGTTGACTACATGGTTTATGGGGGCTGTGAGTTATCTGAACTCTCCCCCATATCGGTGCTCAATAATACTCCCAAAATATATTAGCTCATATATTTAAAAACATAACTTTTTTTGTGGTTTGAGATTATTACTCAAAAATCTTTCTCTTAAAAGAGATGGTACTCAAATTGCTCAAAACTTTTTTGGTCTCAGTTTCCTCTCATCTTAAATGTGAAAACATTTACTCTTGGAGATACTTAGTTCCCATATATCATTTTAAAGAAAATGAACTCAACTCTGCTCTTTCTCAAAAATATTTCAAAATCATATTATAATATCATCATTGATGGCTCGGGAAGTCATACTGCATAAACATTGATGGTATATCTAGATACCGTATTGCTCATACATTGATGACATACTTGATTGTCATACTAATCATGTTTTAGAAAATTCTTTTCTCAAAACTCATCTTTACTTTCTCAAAACTCAGTTCAAGAACTTAAGTGTTGACTTTAAAATGTTTTTTTTTAAAATTTATAACTCAAATCATAGGGTTCATGTGGAATTATGAACATGAACTACTCAACTCAAGGATCTTAATAAAAATAAAGAACCTCAGTACTCAGAACTCAAGACTCAATGATACTACTCATCTCTAGACTGCTCGACTCATAGGATTCATGCAAAATTATGGGCATGAACTACTCAAATCAAGGACCTTCATGGGTAACGTGTAGTAGCCTCATGATTAGGAATATAAACCCAAAATGATTAGGAACTCAATACTCAAGACTTAGAACTTGAAGATACTACTCCTCTCAAAGATACTAAACTGATGGAGTTCATGCGGAATTTATGGGCATGAACGACTCGACTCAAGAGTTTAAATAACTATATGGAACTCATGTATACGACTCTTCTCATTTTCATACTTACTTCCTCAAAACTCAATTTAAAATTCAAGTGTTGGCTTTGAAAAACTTCTCAATATTTATAACTCAAAATAGGGTTCATGCTGAATTATAGACATGAACAAGTCAACTCAAGGATCTCAATAAAAATATAGAAACTCAATACTTAGGAATAGTATTTTAAAAAGAATTGGAAATTCAAGAACTCAAAATAAACTTAGCTCAAGAATACTCAAATCTAGGGGTAGAATCGTAGATTTCTCTTTTACTGATTTGAAAGTAGATATAGGCAGTGGCGGAGCCAGGATTTTCAATAAAATCTAAAAAAATAGACATACGAAGTAACCGAAGGGGGTTCGACATCTACTATATATACTTAAAAAATTATTTTAACCATGTATAAATTATATAACTTTTCGCCGAAGGGGGGTCGGATGACCCCCCTCATTCTAAGGTGGCTCCGCCACTGGATGTAGGGCATGAGGACGAACTAGTCCAACACTATGATAGACTTACATACTTGAAAAAAAATAAGGTTCTTGAAGAATCTTGAAGAAGAACTTGATTAGAAGCCTTGAAACCCTAGCTTGAAGGTAAACAATCAAGAAAACCTTTCTTGAGATTCTTGAATTAGTTTCTTGAAATCTCTATGGCCAAGATTTATTATTTTCATTAGTGATTCATAATTGTATGGATGAACTTGAGTTATAAAGAATGGAATTCTTGGAAAAAAACTTACCTTGAAGAAGAAATTTAAAAAAGATTGAAAGAATCTTGAATGAAGTCTTCTACTTTGATTTTCCCTTAGGGTTTGAGAGAGAAGAGGATGATGGACTAAAAGATGAAAATCTGATTGTTTTGAGCCTTTTATTAGTCAACAAATTGGTTTATGATTTTCTTGGAGGTAAAAAAATAAAAACAACACTTTTTAATGTTTTCCCGTCGGCTAATTCGTAACAGCACTGCATAGGTTACTAAAATAATCATAACTTTTTACTCAGAAATTGGATTGACGCGAAATTGGTGGCGTTGGAAAGTAGATTCAAATACCTTTAATTTAATAGGCTATGACTCGCGTAACTCTTTATATTCTAAGAGATATGGTTGTTTGAAGGTGATCCAAGTAGAATCTTACATCAAAACTTAATCGATAAGGAAACTTCAAGAACACTTATCAAGAACTCATGAAGAAATTAAATTGCTCAATATTTATGGATAGATTCGCAAAAGAAACTCATGATTGGCGTGTGGGTGAACGAACCCAACACTATGGAAGCTTACATACCTCAAAGAACTAGGTTCTTGGCAAAATCTTGAATTTCTTGAACGAACGCTTGAAACTTTGAACTTTTTCTCCTCTTGAATCTTCTCTCTAAAACACTAAATGCTTTTGGGGATGAATAAAGCTATTTATAATCAGTTTAGACTTTTAAAACCTTACTAAAAATGCTTAAATCCGATTGGGTAAGGAAAAGACTAAAATACCCCTCATATTTTCGGGTAACTTTCCTTAATTGGACATCCGACTTCAAACGGGCATATCTCCCTCATACGAGCTCAAGATTTAGAAAACTTGGTGTCATTGGAAAGATAATTTGAAGAACTTTCATTGGATATCTTATAGGGAACCTAACTCATCCTGTACTAAAGGTTATAGTCATTTTAAGTTGACCCAAAACTTAGAATAACCTAGGAATGATTTGAATGAATTCTCTTTAATTCCTTTTGGAACGCAAGGTGCTATATCTAGTGATCTTAATACTTAATAAATTTTGAATTCCTTGGTAAAATTGTACTCACCATGAAGGATGGTTCGAGTCTTAGTTCAAAATATTTCTGGGTGTTAGAAAAACAATGTATCATTTTTGCTCTGAATAACTTATATACCATAGCACATGCAAATTAATGTATCAGTTTGTTCAGATCCAACATACCAAATACCATATCAAACACGAAAATTTGAAAAAAAAGTACGAAAACACATACATACTTTGGACAGTGAAGGCATGGCGATTAGAGGTGTTGTTTTCTTTTCTTTTGGTTTTTTTTTTTACAACATTTGATTTTGAGGATGATGGTGCTTCCTTGTTCGACTAGAAATACTTTGATTCTTCTTCATTTCTAGTGGATCGTGCAAAATTAGATCTGTTTTCAGCCCATTTGTCATCGTCAGAATCATATATTCGATTAGTATTAGAAGAAATTGGTTGAGTAACCCCAATATTAAACGAAGCACCCTTAACTATATGTATCAAGAATAGAACTTCGAACAAAAACAAGAACTCGAATAAAACAACAATGGAGAAGACAACCCCTACCTATTCAGATGTTTGAAATTGGTTGACTGGAGAGAGAATCGTTTTGAAATCAACTTGATAATTGCTAACAATTTGGTTAGGGAGAAAAAAAGGAGTTGAAAAGGAAGTGGGTAAACGTGGGTTTCACTTATGTATTCGGAAGTTTTAAGAATTGGGATAAAAAAAAGGATTTTTGAAATATTTTAAAAAGGTAGGGAAAAATGGAGAAGAAAGAAATTTAAGTTGTGTATATATAAGTAATTTTCCTTTTTTTAACCCCTCCCAGTGAGCTTCCACCCCTTTTGCTCATTTGATGGCTCAATTCATAATCAGAGACGGATCCTGAATTTGGAGGTTGTGGGTGTCACATGTTTAAATAGGATAAGTGGGTCGATTTCTCCTATTTATCGATATTTATAAACAACTTGATCAAATATACACATTTAGTAATTTGTTCTTTTAGATATTCTAATATTAAAAATACCTAAACAATTTGATTTTTTTTTGTAGTAATAAGAGATAGTATTCTCTAAAACTTTGACAAAATTATTCGAACTTATATAAATCATCTAATACCATTACTTTATTATATTCGTATTTCATTGCCTCAATATGTTATTGCAGATATATAATTGAGAAAAAATATTTATAAATTATAGCTTCAACCCAATTGTTTCACTTATCACGATGGAAAATATCAAAAGCACCTTTAAATTCAAAAAATTCTAACATAATAATATACATCATTTTTAAAACTTTATTATTTGTTTTTTTATTAAAATACTATTTAAATATATTTTTATTAATATTTTAAATGACATTCAAAATTTTGCCAGTGACGCACATTAATGGGGAAAAAGGAAAAAGCAAAAAAAAAAGGGGTTGAATAGGGGTTTTGAACCCTCAACACCCGTGTAGCAGATTCAGCCTTTTGTCAGTCGCAACATCTACTTATGTATACACAGAATTTTAACCGAGGTCACTAGGTGTCGTGGCACCTCCACTGACACACATAGATCCGCCCCAGCTCACAACTTCGTGTTGATAGTGAGGGTGCTTATCATCCGAGCAATTTCCTCTCATTTACATATTACAATACATTTAAAAGATACGAAATATGTCAGCAAATAATTTCAAACGTTATTTTTTTTGTATTTATCATTGTATATTAGAGTGTCAATGGTTCGATTAGATCGGTTATTTTTTAGAAATTGAGGAGGAGCAATTTTTTAAATTGCAACAACTAAAACAAATGAAGAGTACTGTTGAAAATTGCTTTAAGTAACTGCAATAATTTTCTTTTAAAACTAATAATTAAGTTTCCTAGGTTTAGGATGATTTGACTTTTAAACTTTTATTAGATTGTTTTAGTTTGTTGAGATATTTTAGAGTTTTGAATTATGCAGATTTTTTTTGTTGTAACTAGGTTATTTAAAGCTTTGCTATGCTTCAAAAAATTATTGAGAGTTATTTTTCAATCAATAGTTTCAATCTTTTTGCTGCCTCTTCTTTTAAAAAAGGCATAATACATCAATTGGACCCTAAATTTAGCTTCAAATTTTAAGTTTGACCTCTAATTTTCATAGTGCACAAGTAGGCATTTTAACTATCCAATTCTTAAACAAAAAACACGTGAATCCAACAACCAAATTGTGTGATATACAAACTCTCCTACGTGGCTTATTGAGCCACTCAGTGGCTGCCACGTAATTAAAAAATTACACGTATTTTATAATTAAAAAAAAAAATTAAAATACAAAAGGGTAGGGTCGTATTTTCTTTTCCCAACCCACCCCCTACCAGCCCCTCCACTCCCAAAAAGAAATTAAAATTTATTTTAAAAAAATATTTTCAACTTCAATTTTTTTTTCACCCCTACCTCGACCCGCCCCACCCACCCACCCCCTCAAAAAAAAATTTAAGTTTGTTTTTAAAAAATATTTTAAACTTCAAAATTTTATT
>JAJOOO010005542.1:0-12769 GCA_029582685.1 Solanum piurae | reverse complement strand
CCCCCCCCCCCCCCCCCCCCCCCCCCCCCCCCCCCCCCCCCCCCCCCCCCCCCCCCCCCCCCCCCCCCCCCCCCCCCCCCCCCCCCCCCCCTAGAAGAGAAGGGATGGAAGAAGATGGGGCAATTTTGATTTTAAAATGCATTTTTAAATTAATTGATTAGTGTAATGAATTTTAAGAAAATGTTTAAGAAAAAAGGTGAATAAGCATAAAAAGATTGAAAATTAATGACATGGTGCTTATATGGTTGTGACGTGGTGCTTACATGACTATGATGTGGCAGGTGAGAGTGATATTTTATTCTCGAGGTTGTATTTAATTCACTTCAATGATGTTAAGGGGGTATTTAAACGTCCGTGTAGTTTAAGTGCTAAAGTAAGTTGTGCTGCCAAGTGTAGTATTTTTTTCATGTATTTTCTCTAAAATAAACTATGACTATAGCATTTAATTTGAATTAATAGTTTGTATTTCATACCATTTTGCCTATTATTTTTATATTAAATCAAAATATTAAAAGAATCTAATTATTTAAATATCCCATCATTAATTAAGAAAATCTTCATATCTTTTTTTTTCCGCTTATCTTATGTTTGGAAAAATTAAAGTTGTACAACAATTACTTGACTCCAAAATTTATAATTATTTGACTCCAAAATTAAGATTTATTTACTAAGATGTGAAGGAAAAATTAGTATAAATTTGCATCACCTTTTAATATCCAACATTATATTTTCTAAAAATGGGTCACCGAAGCTTTATCACAATCATCCTCTTGTTGTTATTATTTGTGTTTCCCTTTGGCCTTATTAGAGGTTGTTTTCTATACGAAAAGCATCAGGTACAAATCATCGACGATCTTCCCTCTGATTCACCTCAACTGAAACTTCATTGTGCTTCAAAACAAGATGACTTTGGAATCCGTTTTCTATCCAGTACCCAAAACTTCACTTGGTCATTTTGCGAGGATTTATTGGATAGTACTTTATATTTTTGTCATTTCTGGTGGGGTTCAAATGATCGTGTATTTGACGTATTTAACGACCCTTGGAGTTGTATCCATGGGGGACACGTTAATGATTACATAAATACATGTGTATGGGTTGTCAGACCAGAAGGTTTTTATTTGGGAAAAGACCATTACAGAAATGGAACTCTTAAGATGTACAAGGTTTATGATTGGGGTAGTTAGTAGCAAGTTGGTGATTTCTCTTCTTGTAAAAGTAAAATGCAGATTGGATCTTATATTAAATTGACATGATCTTATGTGATTTATAATTATTTTGATTGATGTTATGTGTTGGGGATGTGTGATATGCTTGTTTGTGCTGTTTGGTTGGCGAATAGTTTAATTTGATGCGCGTTGGAACGCAAATTCAATTTTCCATCATTTATGATAGATATCTAATCTTACAAACCTGATAAATATAGTTCGGTTAATTAAACACATTTAACTAGTTCAACATAATTCAAACTTTCGAAGTGTTACATTATCTTCCCATTGAAAATATTCATCTCCAAATATGGATCATATTTTCCTTCTTTCTTGTTAGTCTTCACATAAGATTTGTTATGATTTACATTTAGTATCCAATTCCCCTCTCCATTTCTTTAATTTAATGTTTCCTTTTGGTTATGATTTACATTTATGCCTTATTTGTTTGCACTTAATGGAGGTCTAAATTTTAATCATTCAGATTCAGCCCATTAAGTGTGTTTGTGTTTTAGGTATGAATCTGAATGTCAGATTCAGCCCATTAAGTCCATTTGTTTCTTTTTCCAAAAAACCTCTTAATGAACCTGAAAAGGTCTGAATAATCAAATCTGCAGGAGAGTCTTAACACCATTCAGATTTATTTAATAAATTATAAAATAATAATACATTGTCACTCTAGATCTTTGCGTGACTTTTGCTCTCACAACTACAAACTTTCTTCCTTTTGCTAATTTTTGTAATGAAAATGATTTATTTATTTATTTTGTAATATTTTTGTGGGGTTTAGAGGTGGAAGAGAAAGCAGAGGCAGCTGATTATGAGAAATTGACAAAGGAGCTAACAAATGCTTCTCCTTTGAAGATTATGGATAAAGCCCTTGAGAAATTTATGTTAGGTAGGGATGGCAATGGGGCGGGGCGGGGTGGGTTTAAGGCTATGTGAGGCGGGCGGATTTAAGGTTATGTGGGGTGGGTCGGATGCGGGGCGGGTTGAAGTGGGTTTTTTTAAAATTAATGTGGGGTGGGGTGGGTTGCGGGCATATGTGATTTTATGTGGGTTCAAACTTAATTTTATTTTTTTACATGTTATAGATTGATAGAGAAATGTTTATTAAGATAATTTCATTAAAGCTACTAAAATATTCAAGATAATAAATGAAAATTGTTCAATAAAATATAATACAATTTCTTGCATGTTTTCCAATTGACCTCTAAAAAACAAAATTTTATGTCACTATCCTATTAAATTAATACAACTTAATGAAAAAATGATTTTTTTTTTAGTATCAAACATAACTATAAAAAGAAAATATTAAAAAAATTATGTAGGGCGGGTTCATGCAGGGCGAGTCTATGCGGGGCGGGGTGAAAATGAAAAGAGTTGCTATGCGGGGCAGGGCGGAGCGGATTAAAATTTTTGCGGGTTAAGCTCAACCCGCACCGCCCCCGCTCTACACCGCCCCATTGTCATCCCTAATGTTAGGCATTGATGATGTTATATCTTATTTATTATTTTTCGATTAGTACCTATCATACTTATTAAACTTTTTGATATTATATTTTGTCTATAAAAAAAAAACTTATTCGTGATTTTTTTTATGTTATGCTTGATGATTATGATATTTTTTTTAATCAAAAAGTAATATTTTTTTTAATCAAAAAGTAATATTTTTTTGTTGAAATTAATTTTTTATAACATTTTATTAATATGATGTTTGATTTCATTTGCACATTCAGATATTGAAAAAAAACCCAGTAATCATTCAATGTTATGATTTGGAGACCACATCTTAATATTCAGATCTAGACACCTAACTCTTAATGCAAATCTTAATATTCAGAGGTCTTAATCTTAATGAAAACAAATGAGGCCTTAGTATCCAAGTTTTTGTTTGAATGGGAGATTTAGCTCTTTCTCGAGATTAATTGGAATGAAACTCCTACCAAACTTAATTGGACAAAAAATCTTTTTTTTTTTTATTTATTTATTTTTAAACGAAAAAAGGCTTAAAATACTCCCTCAACTATGTGAATTGGTACAAAATTACCCCTCTTCTACCTTTCGGACCTAAAATGCCCTTGATGTCAACATTTTGGCTCTATTTTGCCCCTCATCTTTAACAACCTAAATATAACCTCAATTAGCAAATTCATTTATGACGTGTCACTATCCTATTGGATACCCTAATAATTAATTAAACTAATTAAAAAACCAAATATCCACCCAAAAGCCCCATCCGTAACCTAGATCTTTTAACCCAAATTCAACACTGTCAACTGTATAATCTTATTCCTTTGTTTTCCTATCTATCTCTTTTCTCTCTGCTTTTTTTCCTTTATCAGAACCATGAACAATGGTAAAAAAAAATTGATTGTAGAAGTGGTGGAAGCACATAACTTGATGCCAAGAGATGGTGAAGGTTCTTCATCACCATTTGTAGAAGTTGAGTTTGAGAATCAGAGACAAAGAACACAAGTAAAAATGAGAGATTTAAACCCTCTATGGAATGAAAAACTTGTGTATCATGTGAATGATGTTGCTGATCTTCCTTATTGGACGATTGAAGTGAATGTTTTCAACCAAAAAAAAGGTCGAATACATGCAAAAATTTTCTGGGTTGAGCTCAGATTTCTGAGTCAAGCATTGCTAAAGAATGGAAAGAAGTGGTGCAACTTTACACACTTGATAAAAGGAGTCTTTTTTCTCATGTGGTGAGTTTAAGTTTGAAGATTTATTATCTGTAAGATCTGGTGACAGTGTTGAATTTGGGTTAGAATATTGGGTTAAAAGATTTGGGTTATAGGTGGGGCTTTTGGGTGGGTATTTGGTTTTTTTAATTTAGTTTAATTAATTATTAGGGTAGCCAATAGGATAGCGATACGTCATAAATAAATTTGCTAATTGAGGTTATTATTTAGGCTGTTAAAGATGAGGGGCAAAATATAGTCAAAAGGTTGACGTCAAGGACATTTTAGGTCCGAAAGGTAGAAGAAGGGTAATTTTGTACCAATTCGTATAGTTGAGGGGTATTTTAGACATTTTTTCATTTTAATATACCCCTCAACTTTGTTTTATTGGTTGACTATGCCCTTACCGTGAAGACAAAGTTATTCTTACCCCTGCTATTACTAATTTCATCATTTGTACCCCTCAATTGGATGAAAAGCCCCAAATTGACCAAAATTATCCAATTTCATCTTTTTGACCCAAATTCAAATCCAACAAACAAAACAAAACTCATGACACATTAAATCCCAAAATAAATTTCTTCTTCATCTTCTTCCTCGATGAATAAAAAAATATTTTCATCTCTTTACTCCATAAAAACTTCATACCTTTACAACAACATATATTCTTGTGGATTCATCAGCTTGTCGATTCAATTTTCTTACTTTAACATAATTGATCTTTATTAGAATTGGGCAAATATCATCATTAGAATCTACCACTACCGGCAATGGTACCAAATTTTTCACGGTAAACATGGTTACATTGCCATTCTTTCTTCAATAGAAGTAATTGAAATCCAGAGAAAAATAAGAGTAAAAATTTCAGATCCAAATGCTACAAAATCAATTGAAGAACAGGAAAAAAGAACAAAGATTATTGTTCATGAGATTATTCAAAAAAATGTAAAGATTCAATCTTTTGTAGTAAACAACAAAAACCCATTAGATTTTTATCATTTTCTGGTAAATTGCCTGCTCCTAGGGTTCGAAAAAGAAATTTTTCAAAAAAAGGGTATTTCTGCAAAATCTGGAAATGCGCCATTAATGGTAGATTTTCCGACCTCAGATTTATAGAAGGTAAAGACTCGCTTTCACTATAAAACAGAAGCCCTTTGAGTTTTGATCAATGTTCTAGTATATTGCCTCCTATGGTTCGAAAAAGAAAATCAGGAAAATTTGCTATTGAGATCAGAGACCCATTTAGCAAGAAAAGAATTTGATTGGGTTCTTTTAATACTCCCGAAGAAGCTTCTGAGGTTTATCAATATAAGAAATCTGAGTTTCAGGAGAAGTTGGAAAAGGCTGAAAATGCAAATGTGGAAAATGTTATTTCTGCAAAATCTGAACTTAGGTCTTCTTCTTCGAGTAATCCGTCATTAACGACTGATTCTCAAAATACAGATTCATCAAATGACTCTGATCATAGATTGAAGAAGGCTAATTGTTTGGGTTACTTGTTTGTTGGGTCGGGTGCGGGTTAGAATAGGGATGATGGTTTTTTTTTTTTTCAGATAATTTATTCTATTTTGGGATTTTTAGTTAAAATAGGAATACACGTGATAATTTTGGTAACGATAGGGGTAAGAATAACTTCGTTTTCACCATAAGGGCATAATCAACCAATAAAATAAAGTTGAGGGGTATTTTTGACCTTTTTCCCTAAAAAATTTAAAAATTGTTTTGAAAAATTTTTCAAATTTTTTTAAAAAATCATTTTTAATCCCCCTCTCTCCCCTTCAATTTTTTTTTAAAAAAAAGTTGTTTCTGAATGATCATCCGGGTCTTTTCCTAGTTTGGTTGTCGGGGTCGGGTCCTAGATCAATTATCGGAGTTGATTTTCAAATCAGAAATTATTTTCCTAAAGAGTATTTTTTAGTCTCAAGCCAAAAATAAAAGATTTTTCTGAAAGATATTTTTCATTCACCAACTAAACCTTAAAAAATATTTTCTACTCACCCACCAAACATGAGAAAATAAGTTAGAAATGCACTTGTTTTTAAAAAAAAATATTTTCTAGGAAAATATTTTCCTTCGTACCAAACACACCCTTAGTATCCAAGTTTTGTCCGAATGGGAGATTTAGCTCTTTCTTGAGATTAATTGGAACGGGAACTCCTACAAAATTTAATTGGACAAACAACCACTAAATTTTTTTTGGATTTATCTTTTAAGGTTAGGTTATGAAAAAGTGAAAAAGTGGGGTAGGGTTGTGGGATCATGAACATTTTCATCACTTTAAAAACTTGGGGTATAAAATATAAGTTTATAAAAAAAACATTAAAATTCCAATACAATTAAACAAATATTATTTCAATTTTGAAACCTTTTCTCGAGACACCTTTCTAAGAAGAAAACCTTTCTTATCAAACCTTTCCATCTTCCATCGTCTTTCTTGAAACCACAAACCTGAGAGTGAACCTAAACCTCTCCCGTCTTCTATTTTCTCACTAAATAAACCTTCATTTGTTCCCTACATGCTATTGGAGAAATAAAATTAGTTCATCTTCTTCCCCATTGTTCAAAGCTATGTCACCAATCTATTGACATAAAATATGAGATCTTTTCTACGTATGTTGGTTGTGCAAAATTTGTTTGTTCATATAGGTAGTGTGTGTCACGATCTGAGCCTACACCTTGGACGTGGCCGGCACTCAAGAACCATTATTGGTCTCCAAGCGAACCCTCATCCTGACTGACTACAAGCGGAAGACTGACTCAAGCATACAATGCTTAAAACTAAATGAAATTCATGAAACTCAAATACAAAAGTTAAACTCAAATGATTTCCTCTGAATATAAATAGAATATTCAACTAGCCAAAGCTGCCAGAACTGTCCTATAGTTTGCCAGGGTATAAAACCTACTACTAAGTGGATCCACTAGTCTATGCTAAAAAGCATTAAGGAATCATCTAAAAAGTATGACCCTTTCTACCCACGTTGGCTACATGGTTTATGAGGACTTTGAGTTATCTGATCTCTTCTCCATATCGGTGCTCAATACTACTCCCAAAATATAACTAACTCATATGTTTAAAAACATAACTCTTTATGTGGTTTAGATTATTACTTAAAAATCTTTCTCTTAAAAGAGATGGTACTCAAAACTACTCAAAAACTCTTCTGGAAATCGGTGTTTCCTCTCATCTTAAATGTAAAAACATTTCCTCTTGGAAATACTTAGTTCCCATATATCATTTTAAAGAAAATGAACTCAACTCTACTCTTCCTCAAACTCAAATGCTCAAGTCTTAAAACAAGTTATAAATAATTGTAAAAAAAACTTCTCAAAATAGGGTTCATGCCGAATTATAGATGTGAACGACTCAATTCAAGGTATTTAATAACCATACATAAAACTCAATACTCGGAATTCAACAACTTCAGAACCCAAGGATTCAATGATACTACTCATCTCACGATGTTCGACTCAGAGGGCTCATGTGGAATTATGGGCATGAACATCTCAACTCAAGGATTGTCATAGGTAACATGTAGTAGTCCCATGATTAGGAATATAATCTCAAAAGGATTTGAAACTCAATACTCAACACTTAGAACTTGGAGATACTACTCCTCTCAAAGATACTCAAATTATGGAGTTCATGCGGAATTTATGGGCATGAATGACTCAACTCGAGGGTCTAACTATCAATATAGAACTAATGTGTATGACTCTTCTCATTCTCATACTTACTTCCTCAAAACTTAGCTCAAATCGAAGTTGATCACAAAGGATTCACAATCTAACTCAAAGACTTTCTTGAACTCTACTCTTAACTCTTTCGTGAATTTGAATTATGAATTATGAATTCAAGATTTTTGATTCATGATCTCGATGATAATGTAGACTTATGAATACATTCTCCTCATTCTCATACTCACTTACTCGAGTCTTGAAACAATTTATAAGTATTTGTAGAAGACTCCTCGAAAAGACTCAACGGGACTTTCTCAAACAACTCTGAGGAACTCTCAAGACTTAACTCTTAACTCTACCTTAAATTTGAATTATGAATTCAAGGTTATTATTCTTGTTATGAATGATTTCTAGATGTTTAGAATTATTTTAGCGTGGTTAGAATCGATAAGGCTTGAAGGTACCCTTTTAAAGGACTCAGACGAGCAAAATGACGGAGAAGGCGTGGGGGTAGGCGACCCTGGAACACTGAGTGGCGCAGGGAACCAACCCTCATCCTACAAACAAGTGTTTTTGGCACACTATTGGGGCGGCGAGCAAGCCCCAACCTAGAAAACCCCGATGACTTTTCTTTCTCGTTTTTGGACCCTAACTCATCTAGAATTGAATGGTTTCTTCTACAATCACTTAAATTTGAATACCCAACAAAAGTACATGATAATCTACTCAAAACAACTCTCAAATTACTAACTTTCAACTCAAGAACTCATCAAAATCCCAACAATCAAGATTGCGAATGGAATTTCAAGAAAACTTATCAAGAACTCAAATCCTTCAACTTTGAGAATGAAATTTGCATTAAAATAACATGATTGGCGTGTGGATGAATGAACCAACAGTATGAAAACTCAGATACCTCTTAGGGATTAAATCCTTGGCGAAACGACCTTTGATTCGCAAGAAAAACTCGACGAACGCTTTGAACCTTTTCCTCTTTTCTCCTCTTTTCTCTTCTTGAACTTTCTTCTAAAACCCTAAGCGTAGATTAGTATTATAAAACTTAACCAAATCAATTTAGACTCCTAAAACCTTACTAAAAATGAATTAAATCTCATTGGGTAAGGAAAACACCAAAATACCCCTCATATTTTTTTGGTAAGTTTCCTTAACTGGACAGCCTGATGTCAAATAGACATATCTCCCTCATACAAGCTCAAAAATTATCAAACTCGGTAGCGTTGGAAAGATAATTCAAAGACCTTTCATTTGATATCTTATGGGCCGCCTAACTTTTCATGTATTGAAAGTTATGGTCATTTGAAGTTGACCCAAAACATAGAAAAACTTGAATGAATGCTCTTTAGTTCTTTTTGGAACTTAAGGTGCTATAGTGACCTTAATACTTAGAAAAATATTCAAATTCCCTACTACGGAGGATGATTCAAGTCTTAGCTCAAAAATTTCCCGGATGTTACAGTGTGGTTTTGGGATCTTTGTTTGCTTTGCAAGGTAGTTAGAGACAGTCAGTTTTTCATTAAACAGGCATGATAGTCTTCAACTACACAAAGTTGTGCGGAGAAGTAGTAAGAATTGTGCATTCCATTCAATTCTTGACACATGGAGAAATTACTCTAACACATTATAAATGGAGGCTCAATAAGTGTTTTACCTTCATCGAATTCAAATCAAAGAAATTGATCGAGTACGAGCACATATGACTATGGATTCTGCAAATAGACTTTTAGTTCTCCGAGGATGAACAAGCAAGACTACAAGGCTACTTTCCCGCTATAAATGTCATATCATAATATGTTTGCCGCAACATAAGATGCCCAATAAGGTGGATGGAGGAAACCTAACATACAAATTTAGGAAATAAAACTTGTTCAATCATTTTCCCCCAAGTTCAAAGCTCTCATCATTTCCCTTTCATGTAAGTTTAATTGTGTTTTTTCAGCAATTCCTGGTTGTTGTTTTTATCGCAGTATAGTGTATTTGCTTAAAATTGTTTAATTGTGCTTAAAATGTTTTTTTATGTTCTTGATATCACATCATTATGGTGCTTTGATTTGGATAAAGCTTAGAAAAAATTAAAATTTTTATGTTTATCCCGCTTGATTTTGAAATTTCTACTGAATTTCGATTGACTTTAATGGTGTTTCTGGAGATTGCATTGTCGATTTCTATTGAAACTACTACTGGTTTTGCATGTTTTATTTGAGCATTACTCTAGTTGTGTTAAAAGATCAGTGGTCGATAGATTGATGTGACAAATCTATTTTTGCATGTAGATTAATGTACAGTATGGCTAAAATTAAAGGCAATAATATTAAAATGATCTACTAGTGCTTCTTCTAGAAGTAAGAAATAAAAGGCTAAAGAAGTTTCCAAATTTTTAAAAAAAATTGTAGTTGAAGAATCCGAGTCTAACTCGAAATAAAAAATAATGACCGAGATTGATAACTACCAGGACAGTAGTGCCTAGGCTAGTGATGATGTTGAGTCTAGTGAAGGGGAAAATGATAGCGAAGATGAGGAGAATAGAAGAGATACGCATAGTGAAAATGAGGATGAAGATCCTCTAGCCTTGCCAATTTGTGCAAGAGATGTCTCTAATAAGTCGTACGACCTAGCAACATGGATGGATGAGAGAGGATCATTTTCAGCAAATATTTCTATAAGAGCAAGGATGGTTGTTAATTGTGACTTTAGAAAACTTTTTATTTGATGAAATTTTTTATCATGACTTTAAGGGTACTTGTTTTGGACACTTGAGGCATATCCCAAATTATTTTAAGTTCAATGAACATATGGTCCATTATATGTTGTTGTGATGTGTCAAAAATGACAAAACATTACATGAAATTAGGTTTTGTGTGAACGATAAGTCAACATGTTTTGATTTAAGAGAATTTGAAGCAAATTTTAGGGATAAATTCCTCAGCATACCCACGTGAATTTTGATTTCTTTTTTCATAGTTGATCATGAATTGATTATAATTTAATGTTTTCAATGATATTTTCATGAACCAGCATGCAAGTATTTTCATGATCATAATTATGTTAGTTTTACATGCATGTCTCGAATTATCAGATTTTCATGAATTATGATGTTTTCAATGGAAATATCTCTCAGTATATATGATTATCATGATTTAGATGCTTTTAGATGAAGTATCTTTCATATTACGTTCTGTTATCATGATTTAGGATCTACTCAGTATGTTACCAGATTTTCAGTATGATTTAGTATTATCAAATTATTACTATATTTTCAGATTTATGCATGTTTCCATTGGGAGTATACTTAGCACCGAGTGGATTTTTGGGATGAAGGTTTTCGTTTAGCGTGTGTGAACCTTTATTAGCAATTCCTAAGCCTCAAAACTATACATCACCGTAGAATTTGTCTCAAATAGACATTAGCTAGTTGATTCACTTTCAGATTTCATGGTACTTGCCAGAGTAGGACACTCTCTTTTCAGTTTAGGAGCAAAACATTGAACTTGATGTTGTAGCTCACATGATTTATGTCGGTTATTATATACATCCCACAAACCATTATGTTTCCAAATATTACATGACTATGTTTTCAGATCAAATCATTGGTTTCTTGTTTTGTTTACTTAGTCATTGTGTTAGCTTTTTATACAAACTTATCATGTTCAGATATCATGATTTTGCCTTTTCCTCATAAAATGGTACATTTAAAGTACTAATCACATATTTTTATGTCTATATTGTATCATAACATAAGTTTTTGACGCACATCCTTCGGGTCGTGATTAGTACATGATCTTCTCAACTTGCAGTGCTTTTGGTGAGTCCTTATGTATCGGGGACATACCTTTTTATGACTTTCTTCAATATTTTACTTTTGTTTTCAGACAGTTTAGAGTTATCTAGAGACTTGTCCTAGCAACTCGTTATGATTAGAACCTTTTCAGACATTTAGTAGAATTCGCGTATATTGTCTTGTATCCGATTCTCTTTTATGATATAATAGCTACTAGAGACTTTATTCTATTTTTCTGTTTCTTTTGTTTATGTATGTTATCTTAGTGTCATATCCAGGGGTAGCTACCCTACAATGAGGGTGTCCACAGAAAAGAATACCGTATTTATAAGTAAAGTGTTACACGAAGTGATTAAATAACAAATTTTGGACACCCTTGACAGAATAAGGTGTTGTAGGCCAGTAATTTTAGATGCCTTGAAAGAGCCCTAAATGCTCATGTGTTCGGATCTCACTAGCAACATTTTTTTCCCTTTACTGGATGTCCTTATCAATACCATAATTTTCTGTAACACATACATAAAATGATAAGGACTAACCACATATCAACAAGATTATACAATAATTTATATTAGTAATAAAAAAACATGTACATGATTTAGTAAAGAAATTCAATTACGATCTACTCTCAAAATTTAAGATAATCGAATATCAATAATTTAGAAAGCTTTTTCATTTAAAAGGATATATTTCCCCATCTTTTTTCTTACAGTAGTGTTATTAAACAAAATGAAAGAGAAGAAATGCAGTTGTGCACCTTAAAATAAATCACAAAAGACAAAGTGCAGCTGCCTTGCTGCCATTATTTTTAAAGTTAAATTTTTTACTTTTTTTAGGATGAAAAAGCTGATTTTGCCCCCATTATTTCTTGGAATGGTCTACACCAAGAAATATGCCAACATGGTGTGGCCTAGGGCTGGCAAGGGGATGGGGATGGGGACGGGGACTGGGAGACGAGACGAAGGGGGACGGGAAAGGTTTAGGGGACGACTTGGCCAGGATTCGGGGGGGACCGGAATTGGGGGGATAAAAATTCGTCCCATCCCGTCCCACTATATATACGGGATGGAACGGGGTTTGGTGGGACGGGACGGGGGATTTTTATTTATTTTATATGTTTATTTATTTGTATTGAAATTATATGTTATTGAATAACATTTTTAGCTTATTTAGTTTTCAATAACATTTTTAGCTAATAAAAAATGCTTAAGTTTACAAATTTTAATTTTCAAATTTCAAATTTCAAGTTTCAAGTTTCAAATTTCAAATTTGAGAAGTTCAAATTTGTATTTTAAATATTTTAAAAGAATTTAACTTGAAATAGTGATGTAGTCTTTTGTTTAGATTTAATACAAAAAACAATAAAATATTAGAAGTTACAATTTACAAATATT
>JAJOOO010005541.1:0-12321 GCA_029582685.1 Solanum piurae | reverse complement strand
GAGAAGTAACATGTATTATTTAATTTGAAAACTACGTAAAAAATATTATAAATCTCAATAATTAACAACATATTGACTCTTGAAATTCTATTTGTTCTACATATATTGGGACAAGGAAAGTAATATATATTATTTAAAAATTAAGTAAAAATTACAATACCTAACAACTTAAAATATTTAAAAATCATATCAAAATTTAATTGACTCTTTAAATTTATCTATGTCACATAAAGTGAGACAAAAAAAATAACATATTGGGCCCGTGCTAGCACGGGCACTTATATCTAGTATATATATAAAGGAGAAACATAGAGAAGGTGATGTGGCACCTCTCTATGGCCTCCATTTATATTTGTCTTTTTTCTCTTCTTTTTTTTTGCCATTTTTCCTTCATTATTTAATTGTTTTATTTTTAGTATCTCAAAAAGTCTTCACATTCAATTACTCAACTTTTCACCTATCACTATAATATATATTTAATATCTTTAATAAAATAAGAAATAACTACCAATAACTCACACATCTTCAACTTATAATCTTAATAACATTCATAACTCCTTTTTCTTTAATCTTCATAACCCCCAAAATTAAATTTATTAGTTTATGACACCTTATGGTATTCCTCCTCTTTTTCTATATAAATTCATATTTTGTAGTAAGAACAATTTCATTCAAAGTTATTCTTTCACTTCTCCATCACCATATCATACATTGGTTGTGAGGAAGAAATGTTAATCATCACATCATATGGTTGCTTTCAACAAAGTCGTAAAGAATCTATGGGTAAAAATGCTTCTTTCAATTTTTTAAATTAAATTTTTTACTTTAATAATTTATGTGATGTTAATTATTTTGTTTAGTCAATTTAACTAATCTTTGAAACTAAATCCAAATAAAATCATGGAGTCTTAACAATTTCATAATATACTATTTGTGCTTGTAAGGTGAAGAAGAAAGTTGAGGAAGATATAAAAGTAGAGAAAATTATGAATTTTGGAAGAAGATAATGTAGAGTCTTACAATAAAATTATTATTATAGTAATTTGATCTTTTTAGTTTTTCTTTCCTATTCTCTATATTTCATTTATGTACTTTATTGAAGAACTTAAAATATAAAGACTTTTTTTCCCTTTTATATGACTATAGTTGTACATACATAATTCATTTGGTTAAATTATGATTAATTCATCTGAATTTTTATTATGATAATTTTTTGCAACATTTTAAAATGAACATTATGTACTCGATGTTACTGTTTATTTGTATGCCGAAGTGTATTCCTAAATACGACACTAAGATTAGAAGAATTTTAAAGAACGAAAATTTGATAACTTACAAAAATAAAAAAAAATGTTATCCAAGCAATGAATTTAAAAAAATTGACAACAAACTTGAGTATTTGTATAATTCTAGTGAAAAACTAAAGAAACTATAAACATTATATGCAATACTTTCGTTTTCCAAAAAAAAGGGGGGAAAATGACAAAAATCTTTTTTTGATAAATTTCACTATATTTTAATTTTTTTCTTATTATTTTTAAAAGTGTCAATTATTACTCTCTCCATTTATTTCTATTATATATTGTAAAAATTTAAATGTCTCCAGAAAATTTATTCTACTTACTATTCTTTATTGTAAATTGGCAAAATGGTCCGATATACCCTTATACTTGTATCAGATTGTAAAGTGAACCATTTTACTTATGACTTTGTCAAGTGAACACTTAAACTTAATGAAACACAATATTTTTAACCCTTTTTTCATTTGAAGATGGTGCGTGTAATACAATCAAATACACATAGAATCCACATCATTTTTTAATGACAAGTCAGAAATTAAATATTAAAAAATAAATAAAAAAATTTAGTACGTTGCATCTCCTTTCCCATCTCTTTCGATAAACCCTAGCCGCCCCCAAAATCCAAACCCACCTCCCACTCCCATCCTTTTCCATCTGCCTTAAGCACAAAACATACACCTGTTGCCATAGCTATAGCTTGAAAATTGGGTGTTCTCATTTGGCAAGTTTCAAAAAATATGAAATTTCTCTTCTTTACCCATTACTTGCAAACTATACATGTATTTTGTTTTCCCATAACACTTTGAGATTCAAGAATTCTTAGAAAATTGTTGAGAATACATAAATCGCCAGAGAAGATTTCAATTTAAACCTTCAAATTAAAAGCTCAAATTATGTAACCCATTTTAAATTTGAAGACAAATAAATCAGCCCAAAGAATCATTGAAACAAAAAAGTTCTTCTTCTTTTCAATTTGTATGTTTGTTGTGGGATGTTTGAAGGATGGGTAATTTCTTTTAAAAATTAAGTGAAATTACAAAAAAAAAAATGGTGGAAAATATGGGCGGCTGTGACCTAATTTTTTCTCTACAGAAAAAGAGAAGAAGGGGATATTTTTGTTTTTCCAATTTTTAATTATATATATTTTTTTGATTATATGTGCATTTTAATGAAAAACATTAATTTGACGCTCTTAACTTGCTTGTGCCTCACACATTTTTCCAACTAAGCAATTTTACTACCACATAAGTTTGATCAATGGTCAGAGGTGCTTAAAATATTGTGTTTCATTGAGTTTAAGGGTTCACTTGACTAAGTCATAAGTAGAAGGATCCACTTTACAATCCGATACAAGTATAAGGGCCTATCAAACCATTCTGCCTTGTAAATTTAAAAGCCTAAATATTTAACTACGACCTTTCATTCTCCAAGAAGAATGAAAAATTTATATGTATCTATATACAAATAATGTTACTGTTTATTTGTATGTCGAAGTGCATTCCTAAATACGACACTAAGATTAGAAGCATTTTAAAGAGCAGAAATTTGATAACTTACAAAAAGAAAAGAAAAAACGTTATCCAAGCAATGAATTAAAAAAATTGACAACAAACTTGAGTATTTGTATAATTCTAATGAAAAACTAAAGAAACTATAAATTATATGCAATACTTTCGTTTTCAAAAATAAGAAGAAAAAAAAAGATGACAAAAATCCTATTTTTTGTTGTTGATAAATTTCACTATATTTTATTTTTTTCTTATTATTATTAAAAGTGTCAATTATTACTCTCTCCATTTATTTCTATTATATATTGTAAAAACTTAATGTCTTAAAAATTATTATTCTACTTACTATTCTTTATTGTAAATTTTAAGGCCTAAATATTTAACTCCAACCTTTCATTCTTCAAGAAGAATGAAAAATTTATATGTATCTATACACAAATAATGTTACTGTTTATTTGTATGCCGAAGTGCATTCCTAAATACGACACTAAGATTAGAAGCATTTTAAAGAGCGAAAATTTGATAACTTACAAAAAGAAAAAGAAATGTTATCCAAGCAATGAATTAAAAAAATTGACAACAAACTTGAGTATTTGTATAATTCTAATGAAAAATTAAAGAAACTATAAACATTATATGCAATACTTTCGTTTAAAAAAAAAAAGAAGACAAAAATCCTATTTATTTTTTTCTTATTTTTTTGATAAATTTCACTATATTTAAATTTTTTCATATAATTATTAAAAGTGTCAATTATTACTCTCTCCATTTATTTCTATTATATATTGTAAAAATTTAAATGTCTCAAAATTTATTATTCTACTTACTATTCTTTATTGTAAATTTAAAGGCCTAAATATTTAACTCCAACCTTTCATTCTCCAAGAAGAATGAAAAATTTATATGTATCTATATATATTATAGGCAAAAGTACTCATTACCCCCCTGAACTTGAAGCTTTTTATAAGGTGTACACCTAAGCTAAAATCCATTTTAATTACCCTCCTGAACTTGTTTATTCCTCCGTCGCGTACACCTTTTTCGTCCACCTGCTCCTATTGTGACTACACGCGTGCGACATCTGACAAAAGTGGTGATGTGGATTTCCACCTGGATAAATAATAGCCACCTAGATAAATTAATATTGCAAAAAATAAATTTCTTAAATTTAAAATTCATTGTTTAAAAGTTATTTTTGAATAAGGGCTAATTTCGCGGAACTTCTTCTGTATTTGAGTTTTTCTAGACGTGAAGTTGGTCGATTAAATTTCAAATTTGTCTGAAATTCTTACCAAGTAAGTGTTAATCTTTGTTTCCTTTACTTTTCATTTATATTTTGCCCTATTTCTCGTTTAAAATATGCTAAATATTAAAGAAAAATGGAGATTTTACGTTTTTTTTACCGTTGTAGCTTTGTGATGTGGCAAAAAATCACTTCCTCAAGCGCCTAGTAGAGTGTGTTGTCAATTTCTACGCCACGTGGACAAAAAAGGTGTACGCGATGGAAGAATAAACAAGTTCGGGGGTAATTAATACGAAATTTAGTTTAGGTGTACACCGTATAAAAAGCTTCAAGTTCAGGGGGTAATGAGTACTTTTGCCTATATTATATAAAGATAAAATATTAAAAAAATGATTTGACACCTCTCTTTGGCCAATGATCCTTATTTATATTTTTTATTTTTTTATTGTTGTAATTTTAACTATATTTCTATTTATAATCACTATTAAAAAATGTGTCAATTACTATTCCCTTCATTAATTTCTATTATTTATTATAAGAATTTAAATACCCCAAATTTTACTACTCCACTTATTCCTATTATTTATCGTAAATTTAAAGACAAAAATATTTATCACTTAAATCTTTCATTTTCTCCTTAACGAATGAAAATTTATTAAAATAGAGTAGTCTAATGAAATATCATTTCAAATAGCTTGAAAAAAAATTAAACCATCCCTTTAACTCTCCTAATTGAGATATTTCTCTTTTTATCTAATTTTCAATAATCTAAAAAATATTTACATAATTAGTCAATTAAAGAATAAGATAATTGCTCACTAAATAAATTTTTAAAAATGGAAAGGCATAACTCTCCAAAAAATATATTCTAACATCCATTTATATTTATTACGTTTCATGATGAACCCATGATTAAAGTTGACAGTAAAAAAATATTGCACTAGCCAAAAAAGATGATTTTTCCCTATTTTCTTATTTATTTTATTAATTTTATTAATTTATAAGAATAAAAGCCACAATTATTATCATTTATTTTCCAATTTTTTCATATTCTTTATTGAAAATCAAAACTCATCCCCATATTGATATATGAAATCATTGATATTCGTTTTTAACTTCTTCATCTTTATGTAGTGTTTGGATTACTTAATTTATTCAGTTTCTATACAAAATTGATATTTGAGCTCTCTCGTGTGTTTTTATTTCTATTTTTAATGTAATTTTTTTATGAAATATTAATTTTTATGCCTTTCATATGAAAGTTTTGTGTAGATATATAACAAAAATTTAGGCTATTAATTTTATCAATTAAACAAATTGATATGCTCATATTTTAAAGTAATAATTGTGAAAATTTAAATTATAAGCAAGAAAACTTACATGAACTCTAAATTTATATAGTTAAATAAATATATAAACGTAAATAGTATTATATAAAGGAAATTATTAGTGAAATAACATAAATAATTTAAAACACCCAAAAATGAGATAACAACGTATATAAATTTGGCACATAAAGAAATATGTCTTTGTATTGTTCCAAGGAAAAATTATACAGTAATTCTCTTCTTATTTCTCTTGAAACTAATTTAATTCTATTATTTTTTTTCTTTTATTGTTATTTTCAGTTTGATTTTTTCATATATATATTAGTATTGTAATTTCTTAATTTTTTTATATCAATTAATATAGAAAAATATGACGGCGTGAAGCGCGATTTGATTAACTAGTTGTATAGTAATATACAATAAAATTTGCCATCGAAGTATCAGAGTCAAAATTTAAAGTCGTGTTCATATCTATGCAAATTTAAAATCAATTATCAAACTTCAAGTAGTTTCCTTTCTTTTAGGTCATTCTCAATCCAAACAAAACCTCAACATGACTTGGTCAAAATATCTTTTACGCGCCAAGGGTAAAACGAAAACAAACAGAAATCAACAAATTAGGAAACATTGATTAGCCAAAAATAAAAGAAGGAATAAATACACCCAAAGGCAACGCCTTATTGCATACATTTTTTCTCCCACCGTTCCACGGAAAAGCCACCAAGTATGTTGAAACCGAACGCGGATTCGGGATATATACGCCCGGCGCACGATAGACTTGGCCTCGTTTGTTCTGGGTCATTCCTCCAGCTCTCTCTTACCCATAATACTCACAACGAAGCCGGATCGTTACTTTCGCTTCCGTTGTGGCCTTTTTTTCCAGATCAAGAACGTTTCGCTTTGTTTTCGGTATTATTCGTCAGATTCGACTCGATCGGCTAGGTTTTTTCAGGTATGGAAGATCTATTACTAAGTTTTTTCGAAAATTATTGATTCTTGAATGAATTCCTGGTGCTTTTCTGTATTTTTGATCGATTCAGTTACATATTTTTCCAAATATCTTGAATTTGTAGGGTTCTTGGATATTAATTACTGACAACTTGGGACTTCTTGTTCTTCATAAAAAAAAACTAGGGTTTCTAACAATCAAAAATAAAATTAAGATCGATTTCTAGGTTTTCTTGAAAATTATTGATTCTTGAACGAATCACTGGTGTTTTTCGGTATTCAAGATCGGTTCAGGTGATAGTTTTTCAAATATCTTGGATTTTGTAGGCTTCTTGGATATTAATTACTGACAATTTGGGACTTCTTGTTCTTCACAAAACTAGGGTTTCTAACAATCAAAATAAAATCAATTACTAAGTTTTCATGAAAATTATTGATTCTTGAATGAATCACTTGTGTTTTTCGGCATTCATGATCGATTCAGGTAATATTTATTCAAATATCTTGGATTTGTAGGCTTTTTGGATATTAATTGCAGACAATTTCGGACTTCTTGTTCTTTATAAAAAAACTAGGGTTTCTAACAATAAAAAATAAAATAAAGATCGATTACTAAGTTTTCACGAAACTATTGAGTTTTGAACGAATCACTGGTGTTTTTCGGTATTCTTGATCGATTCAGGTAATATTTATTCAAATATCTTGGATTTGTAGGCTTCTTGGATGTTAATTACTGACAATTTGGGACTTCTTGTTCTTCATAAAAAAACTAGGGTTTCTAACAATCAAAAATAAAATAAAGATCGATTACTAAAGTTTTCATGAAAATTATTGATTCTTGAATGAATCACTGGTGTTTTCCGGCATTCTTGATCGATTCAGGTAATATTTATTCAAATATCTTGGATTTGTAGGCTTCTTGGATATTAATTACTGATAATTTGGGACTTCTTGTTCTTCCTAAAAAAACTAGGGTTTCTAACTATCAAAAATAAAATAAAGATCAATTACTAAGTTTTCATGAAATTTTCAAATCATTGATCAATTCAAAATTTGCATAATTATGTCTGATTTATTTCCATATCTGATCTTTGGTAGATGTTGATTGCTTTTGTCTTCTGCAAATCAACTCAATTTAGGTGTGATCCGGTTGTCGAAATGTAACAAGTTTTAGAATTTCTCTTGCTACTAAGTTATGGTGGAAAATGTTTTATGGTTACCATTGTGTGCTTATCTCCGTGGTCATAACTTCCATCTCTCTCTCTTTTCAGGACTTCTGATTGTTGGTGTTTGTGCGTTATTGAGAACTTGATTGGCTGACCCAGAACAGCTATGGGCGAATATGAAAGAGATGTAATTTAATTTTCATTTTTTTAAATATCCATTATTCTTCTGAATTGTTTATCTTCTGCTTTGATATGACAGCTTTATTGTATTCATTCAGGAATATGAGGAGTATGAAGATTTGGATGAATATGAGGAAGAAGGTGGTGCAGAGGAATATGAGGAGGAAGAAACCCAGCAGCCTCCAGAAGAGTTGTTGGAGTACTTGGAGCTGAGACAACGACTGAAAGAAGATATCAGGAAGCAGATGAAGAAAGAATTAGGTTCTGCTAATGGCCTTTCCCGTGAAATTAAAAAGACATTGCCAAGGGACAAGTAAGTACCACTAGTCCGTTTCAGATTTTGGACACCCTTGTTTGTTGTCAATGTTGTATTTTCCTTGATATTGGATCTGTCAATTCTGTGAAATGAATATATTCTCACCCAGTCTGCTGCTTTTTCAAACCCATGTTAAGTGGATTTTTGGATGTCTATTTATGTCTACTTTGGATATATGATTGTCATCCCTCTGCCGGAGTTTCTTTTGAAGTTGTTCACTATTGAAGATAATTAGGATTTCTGCGAATAATTTGATTTCTAGATTCTAAGAACTATAATTCTAATATTTCTGGTTTGTTTCTAGTTTTCATGGCATAGTTGCAAAAAAGTATTGCAGCATGCCGGGCAAGCTGCGTACAATTGCCCTTCCCCGGCAGGAGCTTCATGCACTGGGCTGCCCTTTTTTTTTTTCTAATTGCATGAAAAAGTCTTTCTTACTCCGTTTAAAGATTTATTGATGGGGGTATACATTGATTTCAGTTTTGCAGCTTATGGTGTTGGTCTTAATTCCTGTTTCTTTTCTGGCACTTTCAGTTATGGTTCCTTCTTTGGACCTTCACAGCCTGTAATTGCTCAAAGAGTAATCCAAGAAAGCAAGTCGCTATTGGAGAATCCAATTTTGGTAGCAAAAGTCATGAAGTCAAACCACACTGTATGTATCAAGTTTTAATTCATATATGAAGATGCATGTGCTTCAGTTTAGTTTTCTAAATTCTATATTTCTTGAAGGTTTGTTAAGCATCATCGCCGTATTAGTGAAGTCCACTCTAGTAGTGTACATGCTAAGAGTCTAAGACAACAGCTTTAGCTTCCACCTTAGCACTTTTGGAAAATTTGTAATTTCTATGACATGCCAATATTGCATGGTTAATTGTTGTCATCTTTGGCATACCGCATACCTTATATCTGTTACATTACATTTCTGTTCTTGCAGAACAATAAGAGCTCTGCATCAAAACACACAGGATCAAAATCTGGTACCAGCAACAATGCACCAAAAATCAATAATGGGGTACTGAATTTATTTAGTGGAAATTGATTGTACTTCTCTTCATTGTGTTTTACTTCTGATTTCCTCTCTGTATTTTGCCGATGCCTTTCTTAAACTATTTTTTGCCATATGAATTTCTGCAGTTAAAAACAAAGTTGCAGATGTTGAAAAATACAAGAGATTACTCATTTCTATTATCTGATGATGCTGAACTTCCTGTCCCATCAAAAGGTTCTCTACCTCATAAAGCCTATGTTGCTAATTCTGTCGTAGCTGATCTGGTCATTTATTTAGTGGCTCAGGGCGTAATCTATTTAATCAGAAAACTTATTCTATATTTTTTTTTTGCTGCACGAGTAGCTTTACCACCAAGAACCAAGCAATCTTCAAGCAATACTGGGAGAAAGTTGCTAGCTGATCGTGTAGTACGGAAAACTGTACTGGGAAACAGTCAAATGCCACATCAACTGTTGAGTCAGAAATCTGTTTCTGTTAGTAAACAAACTCAACTAGCATTAGATTCCAGGAAACAACTGGGTAGCAGTAAAGGGAGTGGGCCTGGCCGGCCTTTGGGAGTGCAGCCCAAAATCATAGGTGGTCCAAACAGCAAGAGGGTTTTGATACCAGGTGTAAAGAGCACTGTGCCTGCTTTGCATAAGCCAGCCTCTTCAAAGCTGCAACCTTCTATTCCAAGGCAATACTTGGTACAGAAAACGGAAATACTACAATCTGGAAAATCAAAGGTGATGCCACAACAAGCTGAGCCTTCATACAAACATAAGCCGATTATGCAGAAACAGGCAGTGCCGTCGTCTAATTCTCAGGTCTCACCCATATTTTTCATTTGCATGCTATCCATTTTATCTTTTCCTTCTCTTGCAGAGAATGAAGACCTACTTACCCTTCATTTTGGTTTGGCTTGGTTTGGGTCCTTCGTGGGGGGTGGGTGGGGGTTCCAAGGAGTAGTAGTGGTGATGAAGACATGCTGATCTTGATTTTTGATTTTAACAGATAAAGCAACTGCCTCCGAAAAATGCAACTCGTTTTTTGGAAGATAGGCGCCCTGCAAGAAAGCCGGTGAGACATGAAGAAGAAGATGATGGAGCAGAAGCTATTAGTATGATTAGGAGGATGTTTAGGTACTAATTCTTCCTATTTTTATTTTTTCTGAGAATTTTTTTTTTTAATTATTATTATTATCAAATTATTCCTTGTAGGTTTCTTTTAGTTTATTCATTATCTAAGGGTTCGTGAGACTTGAAAACTTTATAGCCTTTAATAACTATTTTGTACATGTGGATACTCTTCCCAGAGGAAATGGATTAAGTTAAATATTTACGTTCTCTGATACAGTTGATTTAGATAAAACTTGTTTTATGGTTCTTTACGTGATGTAGTTAAATGAAACAACATATCCTACAGGTGGGGTCAGGGAGATAGTTAAATTAAGATTTCTGAAACTGCAAGGTGCTGCTAGCTTTGATAATGCTTAATGTTGAATTTCATCTAGTTTGTTGGCCTGAGAAAGTATCATTTTTTTTGCAGGTATAATCCCAACAGGTATCAAGATGAGGATGACACTAGTGATATGGAGGCTAATTTTGATGACATACTGAAGGAAGAAAAACGAAGGTTGGCTCTAAAACTATAGTTAACTTCCTTTGTGTTTGGCTCTTAAAATGTTTTTTTTGGATTTTTCTAATACAATTTTGAAACCTTATACCAATGCTTATGACAGCTGTTTAATGAAACCCAGCAACTTTTCTAGACTGGGGTTGGAGGAAGAAAATGTTTTCAATTTCCTATGTTTTGGTTGGTCAAAACTTTCTTAAAAATGAGGAAAATGATTCCGTCAATGGTAGTAGGAAAAACACGTTCTATGAGTTGCATTCCAAGTTTATTGTCTCCTTTCCATCCACCCAATCCCCATCCCTTGATCATCCCACCTCCTGCCACTTCCCGTCTCATCTTGCCTCCATAGTATTTTGCTAGATAACATATAAATGCTCTTGGATAAATATTTTCTTGCTTACTTACCGAACAAGATAACCTTTTCTAGGAAATTATTTTCTGTGGAAAAACATTTTCCTTCATACCCAACACACGTAGGTATCTTGGACATGTAATGTCTGTTTGCTATTTGTGCTCCTGGTAGTACTTATCTTGTCATGATAACGTCTTTAATAGTCTCCTGTGCAAGCAAGAGAGGACGTCGAGTGCTGACCTCAATTTATTTTGTTCTCCAGTGCGAAAATAGCAAAGAAAGAGGACGAAGAAGAACTCTGGAAGATAGAAGAAGAAGAAAGGAGAGAGCGGTTGAGAAAACAGTCAAAGAAGCGCAAGTTGAGCCATCAATGATGGGAAAGATGTTTTCCTTGCTAGTTAGATAGAACTATAGAGGTTTCGTATTATGCTAGCACAAAGTAAAGGGGGCTCGTGGGGAGTTTGTACAGTAATATCTGAGTCTCCGCTTAATTTACCTGTTGATTTGTATGTATTGAGCGTTGTGGCTCATTGCCCAAGCACGGTTGCAACAGAAAGTTTTTAGTCTTTCTGCAGCTGCAATAATTTAACGCCCCTGTTTGTAAGCCAGTAGTGAGAAAAATCTCAGGTACATGAGCACCTGTTGAGTTATTTGCTACATTAGTTTCTCTGCCGTGACATGTGCTTATTGGAGTACTCACATAAGACTTGCGTTATAATTCAAATATTGGTTTCTGAATTTTCAGTAATTACGTATTATAAATCATTAGTGTTTCATGCTTATACTATTGTTTTTTGCATTAATAGTATATGCAAGAAATCCGTTTGTTTTTTGTCTAGGAAAAAATGCTTCTTGGAGGGTGTACTTCGTTTCCAATTTCTTTTTGAATTTTGAGAAGCTGTTTCTAACAGCGGATAGTTTGGAGTGAAATTGTCAAACTTGAGATGCAATGAACGTGAATTAGACGATTGTTGGGAAGAGAGAGTAAGTGAAGAAAGAGATTTACTCAGACGAGTTGAATAAGCAAGCCACATGTTGAACCAGCTACCGACATTAGTTTGGTTGGTGAGAGAATTTTGCTGCAGTGTAAATTTTGTCTATTGTCAATGATTAACAAAACAATTTAAAAATATTATTAGTCAAATTTAAATCGTTCCACGGAGAGCTTAAATTTCGCAAGTGACGGTTATGATCGGCGCTGTAAACAGTTCAGAGGAGTGTTTGGGCATTTTGAACGTCGGAGCAAAATCACGTGACACTAGAAAGTAGCAAAATCTCCCATTTATCATAGCAAGCAATTCACGGAGATGCTTTCCAGTTCATCCATCGGCAAAGCTCCTCTTTCTCGGAGCAACT
>JAJOOO010005540.1:0-13920 GCA_029582685.1 Solanum piurae | reverse complement strand
AGTTTACAAAGCACATAGCTCAACACAACACTCTAACAATTTCATATCCTCAACAACAACAACAGTTTCATATCCTCAACAACAACACTCTAACAATTGCATATCTTCAACAACAAGCTCAATATTCATCAGTCACAAGTTCCACGGAAAGGCACTCACAAGATCAGCAACATACAAGATCAAGTTCACCAATAATAAAGAAGTGCAATGCAATGTCAAGTATAGCGATGCAAGTCTGACCTAATGATACACACCCAATGTCTCTCAGTCCGGGACCCATGTGGGACATATATGTCCATGCATCCATCGCGGCCCGCGATACGACCCTCGATAATAGTAACCATCGCGGCGCACGATACGTCCCTAAAAAATAGTATCCATCGCGGTGTGCGATACGTCCCTCGAAATGGTACATCCTCTTTAATTTCTTATTCTTTCCCAATTCACATAACACTTGTCACAACCATGTCTCAGAACAATGCAAATGACATGTTCACACAATAATGAAGAGATGACCATTTTCATAACATTGCACAATTCACCACACTACAATCATGATACAATATCAACAATGATTCAACAAGTCTTTCAAACCATTATCAATTCTCAACATATCACACAAACAATTATCACATTACCTTTTATTACCCCTTTTTCATCATTAGAATTAATCAATGTGGACAAGTCCACCCATCACCATGTCTCATTACCCCCAAACACATATTACAAGAAAATACGCGAATTTCATACACTTAACAAGGGTTTAGAAATTCCCTTGCCTCAAATAGTCGAACAATCACTTTGGGACTTGAATCTTCCCTTTTGCTGGACTTCCAAATCAATACAATCTATTCAAATAGATAACCACAATAAGATTTCGAAACTAACAACACCCATATTACTATAGGTCTAGCCTAGACCCAAAAACTCATACAAACTTAAAATCAAGTTCCTAAATTTTGATGTCCATTATTAACATGTTAATTTTCATGTTTTTCAAATTTCAAGGCTAGGGTTAAGTTTCAATATATCAAAACTTGAATCATAATGTAATAAGCTTAAGAAAATTCTTAACGAAAATTTGGATAATAAATTACCAAAATAATATGTTAATTCACCGTAACTACCAATTGGAAACTGAAACCCTTTTGAACTAATCCACTCACACTTATTACCTATCTCCCAATTCATTATCTCATGATAATGCAAAGATAAACCCATAAATTAATTCTTTTGTCTCATAAGAGCCTAACAGGAACTTCAACCTACGTGAACAACATACATATACTAGTAATAGCCATTCCTACCAACCAATCATAATCACCGCAAGTGCTACTAGGTAATGATTACCAATTCACAATTTTCTTTTCATCAAACAGAAACCTTACCTCAATTATCCATGATGCCTTTTGGTAAATGTGTGCCCGCCTCAAGAGTTTTCCTCTTTTCGTTCGTGCTTTGACTCTTAAATATGCCAGCCTCATTTAACTCTAATTTACTCGTATGTATGGGCCAAATGGTATTGAATATTCAATAACTCATGGACTTGCCCATTAATTATTAACTAAAATAATGATCTGAAATTACCCACTAATTAAATAATAATAGATACTCAGGTACTTCAAAATTCCCAACCAACTTCACACGCTAATTATATGTGACTCGGGTCAACTATCGAGAGGGGTAAAACGATAATTTTATAAAAAGAAAAATCCAAAAATGACCTTCTGGATCATTACAAACATATATTATGTATAATGCATGTTATTAATTTTATGAACCAATACAAATGATTTATTTGTAATAGAAGACTTCTTATTTTCTTTTTATTTTTTTGCTATAAAATTAACTTTTGCCTATATTTTTGAGTCATAAACTTAAAAATAGTTTTCAAAGTTACACATTACCAATCACTAATCATATTCTTGAGCAAATCTAATCTAAGAATATTATATATGATAAAAGAAGTTGAAATAAAATTGGAGCAAAATTTTCTTTTATGAATTTAAAAGCTGAGTCCATAAAATTACCTTAGAAAAAATCTGTTATATGTACCAAGCATTTCGATATAGATGAAAAAATATTTATTCAATTCAATCGACTTTACACCTCCGATAAAAAAAATTTATTAGGAGATTTTAATATATATCATGTATTCATCCACCTTCAATTTTTCTAATTCTTTATTAATTTTATTAATGTGGAGTAACAATATATTAAAAGATGGGAGATGAAAAATTAACATATATATATATATTTGTAATAGAAGAATTCTTATTTTCTGTTTAATTTCTTGTTCCTTCTTTTATTTAATTTTATAAAAAAACATTTACAAACATAATTGTAATTAATTTCTTGTTATGGAATTAATTTTTACCATTCTTTTTTAGTCATAAACTTTAAAACAGTTTTCAAAGTTACATAGTATCAATCACTTATCATATTCTAGAACAAATTTAATCTAAGAAAAATATACACCATAAAAGAAATTGAAATAAAATAGGAGCAGATTTGGTTTGTATGAATTTAAAGATTGAGTGCATAAAATTACCTTAGAAGAAATTCGTTATATGTACCAAGCTTCTCAATATAGATGACACAGATGAATCAGCAAAAATTAGCACATGTTGAGCAAAAAATAGTAATAAAGCAAAAATATAAAATTTTCAACTAATAAAATGAGAAATCTTAGTCTATAAAGAAACTTTACTGTGAATAAAACACATATAATAAGCATAATTAAGATAAATATCCATCAATACATCATATCATTAGATGAATTGCTACTATAAAAAAATACATTGATAATTATGTTGGAGCATTTCCCAAGCACAACTAAACTAAAATGGTTGATTCATATATGCATAGTTTGGTAGCATAGTTTGGTAGTGAAAGATATATATAAATTAATTTTTGTCTTTTCATCTCCCATCTTTTAATATATTATTACTTTACTTTAATAAAATTAATTAAGAATTATAAAATTGAAGGGGGATGAATACATGCATATACATTAAAATTTATAATAAAGAAAATAATTATAGTGGGAGGAAAAGTTGATTGAATTGAATAATTTTTTTTTTTAATTTTTAAAAATAAAATAAGTAAATAATTTTTTTTAATTACAATTATATATGTAATTTTTTTAAAAATTAAATAAAGAAGTTAAACGAAGGAATTTTGGAGATATAAATAGTATAATATTAATGAGGAAAGAGCAAATGTAAGTGTGTAGGTATTTTCTGAAATTTTTAATTTGGTAAGAAAAAAACGTAAATTGAAGAAGGAAAAGGAGGAATTAAAAGCACAATTATTTTGGTAAGAAAATAAAACGGAAAATAAAGAAGGAAAGGGAGGAATATAAATAGTGTAGTAATAATGAAGAAAGAGAAATTTAAGTGGGCCTATTTTTCTGATTTTTTTAAAGAACAAATTATTGGGAAAATTCAAAAAATTGACAAAATAAATAAATGACATTTCTGATCAAAGAGAGGTGCCATTACTTTTAATATCCAACTTTATATAGATATATAGATTTGTTTAATCAACAATTATTTATATCATTGAAGTCCACAATCTCCTTCCTCTATATATTTTCTCAGTTTCCATTTCCCTGAACACAAAAGCATCAATTAAGCAATCTTCTCAATAACCTAAGGTCAGATTTCTAAATTGTTTTATTTCTTTTCATACATTTTACTCTATTTTCTTCACATCATTATTCACTAATATTCTTTAATCAGTTTTTTCTTGGTTATTTTCAACTTCTTTTTATTTTATTTGCTTCTCTACTTATTTACTAGGCATTTTGTTCCATTCAGAAGTTAAATTTTGGAGTTGTTAAACTAAATTAGAAATTACAAATCATAACTATATATATATATACATCTATAAATACTGTTTATATAATATTTATATATTACCTTATTTCATCTTCTTCATTGATCTGTTTTTTTCAATCTCGACCAACTCAGAACTCCTCTTAAACCGTTTCAAATTTTAGATATGAGCTGCTCTCAACATTTTTAGTCTTTTCAAATTTTAGATATGAGCTGCTCTCAACATTTTTAGTCTTTTGGACATATTTTTCGCTCGAAATGATTCACACATTTACAGCAGGTTAAATCTTAAAATTTGATCTTTAAAGCTCTTTCAATGACGGATTATTCCATTTTTCTTTGTCAAATACTAAGAATAGTAAGGTGAAACTCGACAAATTTAAGTCTGGGATCCGATCTGTCACTATAAGATATCAAAAATAAAATATCAAAACAGCCAAGGGAAAGGGACTTAAAAAAAAACTCGATGAACCAGTGTATTCCGTAATTTCATATGATATGATGTGAAATTTGAAAAAACGACAATGTATAATTTAATCCTCGACAGGTCACCAAACTTAAAATGCATTTTGCCGGAAATAAAAATGACCATTTTTGGTAATAAAAGATTATTGAGTAGCGAATTTTGATTCAGGGGGACCTAGAATTAATATCTCCAGTAACTGAAAGAAAATACCCGAGGTAAAAGTGTATTGTAGCGGATATATTTGTAACACATAAAACTTTATGTTATATCACTTTGATAATGTTTTGGTTTGGGTTTTTTTTTTCTTCTCTAAATTATGAAATAATGTTGTTTTCATTTCTTTTATGAAAGGTGACAAAGCCATGGAGGTTGTTGGAACTCTTTCTTCCGGAGAGACTTCAAACAAACCTAGAATTACATCAATTTATGATGATGTAGTTGTGGGCTTTGAGAAAGATGCAGAAATTATAATGAAGAAATTGATACGAGGAACTAAGGAGCGGGATGTTATCACCATCTATGGGATGCCCGGTCTCGGTAAAACAACTTTGGCAAGAAAGGTATACAACAATCCCTATATTGTTAATTACTGCATGGTGTGCTGTGTCACAAGCATATAATAGGAGGACGTTATTGGCTGAGATTTCCAAACAAGCTACAATGATAAGATCAAAATCAAAGAGGACGATGACGACATAGCTGACAAGTTGCGCAAGAGTTTAATAGGCAGGAGATACCTCATCGTATTAGATGACATTTGGGATGTCGAGGCATGGGAAGATTTGGATACATGTTTGCATGTTTTCCTCAAGGTGAATATGGAAGCAGAGTAATGGTCACAACACGAATTGAAAAAGTGGCTAAGGATCTTTAGCACCACAGTGATCCTTATTCTCTTAGCTTTCTAACGACGTTAGAGAGTTTGAGATTATTGAAGAAGAAGGTATTTCGAGGAGAGACTTGTCCCCCGGATCTACTTGACATAGCTGACAAGTTGCGCAAGAGTTTAATAGGCAGGAGATATCTCATCGTATTAGATGACATTTGGGATGTCGAGGCATGGGAAGATTTGGATACATGTTTTCCTCAAGGTGAATATGGAAGCAGAGTAATGATCACAACACGAATTGAAAAAGTGGCTAAGCATCTTCAGCACCATAGTGATCCTTATTCTCTTAGCTTTCTAACCACGTTAGAGAGTTTGAGATTATTGACGAAGAAGGTATTTTGAGAAGAGACTTGTACCCCGGATTTATGAATAAGGTACCTTGCACTTTATGAAGAAGGTAGATCATTCTGACTAACGGCTGGATAAGATTCCAATGCTCGATTTCAAGGAAACAAATTCTTTGGAGTTCGTTGCTCATCCAAAACTCATTACATGGAATAACCAATATTCAAATCCTTTACATTTACTTGTTAAACTAAGATTTGTCCAGGCATTGCATTTGATGGATGTGGAATTGCCAAATTCATAGGCTACTGCAATGCAATCGCAAACTCAGTTAAGGTACCTAACACTTTGATAGAATGCGTGCGTCCACTCTCAGTCAATGGACCAGGTCCCTTGACTCAGCAAGAATAATAACGAAGAGTAAATAATAATAAGAACACAACACAAGCAATTTACGTGGAAACCTCCTTGCTCAAGAGAGTAAAACCACGACCTGTCACACAGAATTTTCAACTGTTTTCAATAATCTTCCTTAAGCAAAAGCGAACAACAATTACAATCAACGTGAGAAAAAGTTATTAATCTCACAACCAAGTAATAACTCTATTACTTGAAGAGTCTAAGCAGATGCCACAATGCCCACTAAGCTATCACCACTAGACAACTTAGGATTCAACTAAGAAACACATAGGTTGCCCACTAAATCACCCATTCTAGATGACTTAGACTTTGACTAAGCAACAAAAAAGATGTTGCCCACTAAATCAGTTACCCTTAACCGATTTAGACTTTTCAACCAAAACACAATATCTGAATCCTTTATAGATTTAGGAACAGATTTACAATGTTGGTGCAGAAGAAATAATCCTAAGACAACTAAGCTTGCAGCTCTATCAGGTCCCTTTTGTTCTTGAGGATGATTCTTCACTTTTGTTAGCCTTTGCAAGAGTTCTTGAGAGTTTTCAAGTTGCAAAAACTAAAATTATGACTATTGGACATAATCTTTATGAAGGATAGTCACAACCTTCGAAGCCATGCCATTGGCTGAGGTTTCTGCCACTTTTGCCACTGTTGGAGACTGTGCACCATCCAATTGTACTTTTTCCAGCCTGGCAGTTGTGTGTATATTTTCGTCGTATCAAGTCACTTTACAAGATCCCTGGGTTTGTCAGATCATCAAAACTACAACTAACATTTTCCCCCTTTTTGATGATGACAAACTATACACATAGTGCCTGCACGTTCTTCCCCCTGCCAACAACACCTTATTCCCTGCAAGTTCTTCCCCCTGTTAACCAGCCTTAGCACCCAATGATTCCCCCTTTTGGCATCATAAAAAAGAAGTGCAGTAAACCAACAAAACAAGTAAGATTGTTAAGCAAGATCACAACCAAGGGCAACACCAACAGGGTTATAAAAACAGGAAACAATAGAAATCAGTCACAACAAAATAGGAATCAATTTCATTGCACACAAGTCAGCATTTAATACATTTAGTTTAAACTAAAATTGAGAACCCCAGACACTGTCCACACAAAAAGAAACGACACAGGAAGGAACGGAGAGGACTACGAAGAGGGAGGCTGATGGGAGAGGGAGTTGATAATAAGAGTGAGCCTGAAATTTGCTGCATCATTATCCTTTATCATTTTCTCTTGGAGAGCAGCAATTTTAGCAATGAGCTCATCATTCTGCTTCTTCAGTTCCTTAACCTCTTCAGTACCAGGTCCCTCAGTTTGCGCTTTGAGCAGTTCAGCCTTTAGTAAGGCAATTTCAGCATCTTTGTTGCTCACTCGCACGGTCATCTCCTCCAGTTCATGCTTCAACTGGTCTTGTTCCATAACCAATTGAGATACCTTGCTCAATGGATTTCCCTTTCTTTCTATACACTCACATTCCACCACCGTACTTAGAGTGAAGGATTGTTTAGCAGTTCCAATTTTACCTGCTCCCACTGGTATGTTCAGATGATGAAACACATTGGTTAAAAAGTATCCATATCCCATGCCATGTTTGCTCTTGTGGTCAACCACAATTTTGTACATGTGCTCTAGCATGAGGGCCGGAAGATCTATGAGATCAAACTTGCACAATGACTCCATGATGAACAAATCAGATGCAGAAGCAACAATGTGTTTTTCTGTTCAGGGAAGAAGTACCTTGTTGACAAATTCAAAGAGCAGTTGGTACTCGCCTTTCATGAGTTTCTTTTGAATCCCAGCACGTCGTGTGTTAGAGAATTTAGAACATTCTTTGATAAACTCCACAGTGCAAGTTTTTCCAACGACGGACCTGGTCCTTTCTCTCGTACCCCAGTACTTGCCTAGGAGTTCCTCAGTCAGATGCAAACTTTTGTCCCCTACCCTAGTGTTTATGCTACCATCCTCTTCAAACTCAATGTTATAGTAAAACTCGCATACCTCTTCCTCATGTAAAACGGGTGATTTGGTCTGGAATAAGTGAGTCCACGACTGGATTTCCACAAGATCATACAGAGAATCCATCCCATGCTTGGTGATGATGTCCGGGTCAAACACTCGACCTCTTAAAACCTTCTGGAGACGTAGGTTGTTGACAATTGACTGTTTGCTTTCTCCGTGGTCATCCTCACTTCCCATGGGCCCAGGTCCCGTTCCAGATGCTGGTTTGATGACAGGAGAGGTTTCTCTCTTCCTCTTGTTCTTCCCCTTTTTGGACACAAACCTTTTTGCCACAGATGCTTTAGACGTTCCCTTTCCCGGCTTCTTTACTTGTTTCTCCATTTTTGCTTCAGAACTTTTTCCCACTCCTTCATGTTCAGAATCTTCAATCGAGACATCCACCACATCAGTATCAGGTATCTTAAAGAGTACATTACCCGATTTACTTTTCTTGCGCCTTTCTGCAGTCGTTGTTATACTAGATTTCATAACATTACCCATCAGTTTCTTTGAATCAGATCTAGTAAAAGGCCTTCTTTTAGGTGTCTCCTCTGAGACCTTCTCCTTTCCTTTTGTGGATATAAGAACCATTTTCTTTTGAACAATCCATCGGAGGGGACGATTATCCTCATCTATGTCAGTAGAGTCAGACGATAGGTACACACCAAACTCAGGAGTTTGGTCAAACACTGGTTGAGAGCCCCCAAGCAAGTCATCCACAAACTGTCCTCCTTCTTCACTTAGTAACCCTCCCTTCATCTGGGTTAGACTCTCGACGACTAAGCTCTCATTGGCTGCAAGAATATTGGATTCAGACGATTTATTCTCGGGAAGGTCTCCCTCAAATAAGTGGTCTGACAGCATAGCAGAACAGGGACCAGGTTTGGGTGTTGGGTTATTGAGGTCTAAGGGAGAATGGGGGTTAGGATGACTAGTTTCACCGATGTTGACCGAAGAGATGGTCGACATTTTAGAAAGAGACGGAGCATCGGAAGATGTGTAGAATGCCACTGGGTCTATTTCATTTAGTGAGTCTAGAATTTTCTTTGAAGAAGATGGGGATTGAGACATTTTGTTTGAGAGAGGGAGATGAAGAATGACAGAGAAAAAGCAAGAGACAAGGAGAAATAAGGGTTTTTGGCGGAAGGCTTTTTAGAGAGAAGGGGATTTGAAATGAGAAGAGATAGAGTGAAGAAAAGTCTTATAAAAAGAACTTGAAATGATGTGTCAGGTCCCTAAGTAGACGCGTCGCTTGAACTTAAAGCGATGAGACAACGGTCAGAGGGATCGATGACTGACACGTGGAGATCTCAACGGTTCTCATTCAATCAGTTTAAGCAAAATGTATAGGATGCTAACCTTGAGAAGGACCAGGTCCTCAACTGTAGATGAGATTTGATTCATGAATGGTTCTGACCATTCTTTGTTTCTGTGATTTTTCCATGAGTGTATACCTGCAATAGGTACATAATTGATCTCACTTAATCAATACATTACTAGTAATGAGGATACATGCCCTCCAAATCATAGCCAAAACAAGGATTGGTTGCCTTTGGATGGGATTAGATCAGTGCATATTCATCATTCCCAACTTCAACCTGTTACTCTCAAATTGATCCTTGCTAAGAACCTTGGTAAAAATATCTGCAATTTGATCTTCTGTCTTGCAATACTGCATGCTTATATTTCCATTTTCAACATTGTCTCTTAAAAAATGATGTCTGATATCAATGTGCTTTGTTCTTTTGTGATGAACTGGATTCTTTCCCATGTTGACTGCACTGGTATTGTCACACATGAGAGGAATAATATGGATATGAACTCCAAAATCTTCAAGTTGTTGCTTGATCCATAGTAGTTGAGCACAACAAGATGCAGCAGCTACATATTCTACCTCAGTTGTTGAAAGAGCTACTGGATTTTGTTTCTTGGTACCCCATGAGATAAGTGAGGATCCAAGAAAGTGTGCCATTCCATAGGTATTCTTCCTGTCAACCTGATATCCTGCAAAATCAGCATCTGCATACCTTACCAGTTTAAGGGAGTCACCTGCTGGATAAAAGAGGACTAGGCCCCCTGTCTTCTTTAGATACCTCAGAATCCGCTTGGCTGCCTTTAGATGTGATTCCCTAGGACATGCTTGGAATCGTGCACACATTCCTACACTGAAGACAATGTCAGGTCTGCTAGCTGTTAGATACAACAGTGATCCAATAATCCCTCTATACATGATTTGATTCACTAATGGATCAACCTCATCTGCTCCCATTTTTGAGTTTGTACCCATTGAGGTATCAATAGATTTAGAGTCCACCATGTGAAACTTCTTCAGTAGCTCCTTTGTGTACTTCTCTTGAAAAATTGAAGTACCACTTGGTGTTTGCTTGATCTGCAAACCCAAGAAAAAATTCAGCTCTCCCATCATGCTCATCTCGAATTCATCACACAAGTGTTCATAGGTGGCTCCAAAAATGATATCATCCACATAGACTTGGATGATTAGTAGTTTTTGTTCCTTCTTCATAAGAAATAAGGTGTTGTCTATCTTTCCCCTTTTAAAACCATTCTTCAGTAGGAATTTGGACAGCCTTTCATACCAAGCTCTAGGGGCTTGTTTCAATCCATATAAGGCCTTGTTCAGCTTGAACACATGATTTGGTAAGTCGGTATTCTCAAATCCAAGTGGCTGTTTCACATACACCTCCTTCTTCAGGTCTCCATTCAAAAAGGCACTTTTGATGTCCATTTGGAAGAGCTTGAATCCCATGAAAGCTGCAAAAGCTATAAGAATTCTGATGGCCTCCATCTGAGCAACAGGGGCAAATGTTTCATCATAGTTGATCCCTTCCTCTTGATTGTACCCTTGAACAACCAGTCTAGATTTGTTTCTTGTTATGACACCCTCTTCATCAAGCTTATTTCTGAAAACCCACCTGGTCCCTATGATAGTTCTGTTAGCGGGTCTGGGGACCAGGTACCACACATTGCTCCGCTCAAACTGATGTAGCTCTTCTTGCATTGAATTGACCCAGTCAGCATCTTTCAGGGCTACTTTCACATTCTTAGGCTCAATAGAAGAGATGAACACTGAGAATGCAACCAAATTTCTTGATTTGGACCTGGTTTGCATTCCAGAGTTTAATGGGGAAATGAGATTCTCAAGGAGGGTGAGATGAACTGTGCTTCCATCCAGGTTTAGGTACCAAAGGTTGGGGCTGATTCGTCTATTCTTCTTCTTCAGAGTCATCATTCTCAGGAAAATGAGTTTCTTCTTGACTTGCAGCATGAGACGGACCAGGTCCCTCAGTAGGCTGGACATCTTCATTTATCTTTTCAGATGGACCAGGATCAATGCTATTGGAATCTTGATTTCCTTCAGCTTCAGGCAAGATAGCTTCATTATTCTGGATTTTGAATAGCTCGTTAAGATCATCATCGTCCTTCATCTCCAAGCTTTTCAAATCACCACTTTTATCGAAGACCATATGAACACTTTCCTCAATACACAATGTTCTTTTGTTGAAAACCCTGTAAGCTTTCCTTGAGGATGAGTACCCCACAAACACACCTTCATCACTTCTGGGATCAAACTTTCCTAGATCATCCTTACCATTGTTCAACACAAATATTTGCAACCAAAGGTTCTTAGATAACTGAGCTTGGGCTTCTTGTTGTTCAGCAACTCATATGGTGTTTTGTTCAGAAAAGACCTGATCAAGCACCTGTTAGTCACATAACACGCAGTGTTGATTGCTTCAGCCCAGAAGTTTTGAGGTAGATTTGACTCGATGAGCATGGTTCTGGAGATATTAACCAGAGTTCTGTTCTTTCTTTCCACCACACCGTTTTGCCGAGGAGTTATGGGAGCTGAGAAGTTATGATTGATACCATTTTCTGCACAGAAAACATCAAGCTTTACATTTTTGAATTTCGTTCCATGGTCAGACCTGATCCCTGCAATCAAGCAATTTAGCTTGGTTTGGATCATTTTGAAGAAAATCATCAGTACATCAGCTGTCTTTGACTTTGATTTGAGAAACATAGTCCACGTGAACCTTGAGTAGTCATCCACTAACACCAGAATATACTTCCTTCCATTTCGACTTTGTATTTTCACAGGCCCACACAGATCCATGTGCATCAGTTCAAGAACTCTTGAAGAGCTTACTTGCTTCTTTGGTTTGAATGAGGATCTAGTTTGCTTCATTTTGACACATGCATCACACATTGTGTTATGGCTGAACTTCAATTTTGGCAAGCCACGGACCAGGTCCCTCGAAACCAGCTTGTTCAGTAAAGACGAGCTCACATGACTTAGCCTCCTATGCCCTAAGTTGGCATTTGCACTTTGAGCACTCAGGCATGTCTGATCGTCTCCATGAACTGTTTCTAGTGCTGCCACATACATGTTTTTCTGTCTTCTAGCCGTTAAGATCACATTCTTGGTAGACAGACTAGTGACGATGCAATTTTCTTATGTGAACTTGACTTCGTTTCCTTTATCACATATCTGAGAAACACTAAGAAGACTGTACTTTAACCCACTCACATAATACACATTTTCAATGGAGCTTTCAAGAGATTTTCCAACCCTGCCCACTCCAAGGATATACCCCATTTTTCCATCGCCAAAAGAGACACATCCGCCTTGAAGTGCCTTGAGTGAAAGGAAGTTTTTGGTGTTTCCAGTCATGTGCTTTGAGCATCCACTGTCCATGAACCAGCACTGACTTCTACTTCCTTCACCCACCTGCAACAGATATCATTTGTTAGATTTGGGAACCCACTTTAATCTGAGTTCCCAAAAGGGTGATAGGGGAGTAATAAGGATGTTTCTTGCCAAATGAGGAAGATTGGTTTTCTTCTTGTTCCAGGTCTTAGACATGGGAGCAGGTCCCCCTTTTTGAACCTTTTTCTGTCTAGAATAGACTGAATTTTTTTCTTGTGAGGTCTTCCAACCAGGGCAATCCCATTTCAGATGGCCATTCTGACCACAGTGAAGACATAGTAAATTGTCAGAAACAGATACATATTTACTATGAGAATTGTAAGGAGGATTAATGTTCAAACTACCCAATCCCTTTCTATTGTAGTTACTTTGACTGGTGATGTTAGAAAGCAGTTTGGTGGAACTGGTCCATTTTAGAGAAGTTTGAAGTTCTTCTTTAAGATGGACCAGGTCCCTTTCTATCTGATCATATCTTTCCAAGGCTAGAGCAAGTCTGGTCTCAGCCGTATTCAGATTTGCTTCTAGCTCTGCTTGCAAACTAATGGCCTTTCCTTTTCTTTTCCCAGATTTCTCAATCATTATGCTCAATTGATTTTTAAGTTCTAGATTTCAGCTTCTAGAACTGTCAAATGTTCCTCAATGAGCGATATATGAACAACTGTTACTGTATTTTCTTCACCAAGAAGATCTAGGTTAATGGTCATAGAGTCTTTTTCAGTAGTTAACTCTATAATAGACTCAATCAAAACATGTGGAATTGCCATATTCATGGATTAATGCAATAGTACAGCTAGCCGAGTTGAGGTACCTTGCACTTTATGTTGGAAATTTTGAATTGCGGTGGATATCGAACCTACGCTATCTCCAAACTCTACAGGTCAAGTCACATAAGAAAATATATAACATTTTTCCTTGGGAGGGGAATACAATGACCAAGAATCTTCAACAACTATGCTAGAGAACTTGAAGACTTTTCACACTTGCTATATAAGTAGGTATGATATTAATCCAAGGTTCTGGTGGAAGTTTTCAAATCTTGAAGAACTCAGCCTCCGCATTAAATATGCACCTAAGTTTCCTTTGTTTCCCATATCGGAAGTTCATACTTGCCTTCATTCTCTTTTTCTGGAGTTTACTTTGATGGAATTCTGGGATTCAGTTGGATGGGAGAGCTATTTGTCTTCCCTTCAAATTTTAGGGATCTGTCCCTAAATGGTTGTTTCTTGACGAAAGAAATGATTTCAAACATTGCAAGATTGCGGAAGCTTGAGAGTCTCAAATTAGAGGGGGGA
>JAJOOO010005539.1:0-22670 GCA_029582685.1 Solanum piurae | reverse complement strand
TTTTCATGTTATATTGTTAATTATTATTATGTTCACATGTAGAGAATGACATCAAGATTCTTGTAATGGACAAAAAATAATTAATAGAATTATGGCATTAATTGCCTTGATAAGACCATACAAACTAATATTTTTTTTTATAAATAGAAAAATTATTGGAGACCACCCATATGTTTTTGATTTTTTGATAAATATAATTCAGAGTGACTTTTTATTGGCAAAAAAAAAAAAAAAATTAGGTACAACCAGACTTTTATCTTTCAAAAAGTTTCCACTAGTAACATGAATTTCTGTTATTTAAGAAAACTTTAAGTCAATTTATTATAAAAGCAGTAAACAAAAAAAAATGTTTTTCCAACTTTTGGTAGTGATATTTTATTTTAGAAACTTCTTGGAGAAAAATTGGGTGTGAACATAGTAAAAGGAATATTATTGGATTATGAGTCATTTCAATTGATATCATTATGGATAGAAGAAAAAAATTGCAAAATGTTAGTCACATGTATTTTTAAAAAATTGATATATAACAAGATCTCTGAAGTCAAATGATGTCCATACATGAAGAAAAACAAAGGAAAGTTTGGCATAATATTTGATAACTAATCAATAGTGCGGCTCAATAAAATTGGTGGCCTGAATTCAATTTTAATAAAAGATATATATCTTTTCTGCTTAATATTTTTTGAAAGAAAAAATAACATATAAATTTGGTATAAGTTTAAATTGGGTCTCATATCCTCTCTTAACTACATATTTTAAGTTCGAGCCTCAGAATTAAGAATATCTCGTTTGGAAGCACTTTTCTATTTAGTCGACTTTGTGTGTCTCAAAATTGAACTAATCAAACAATTCAATATAGATATCAAACATCAGCCTCCAAAATTTAGGGGCATAAATCCCTTGCTTTAGCGGCTTGACCCTCTAGACGGTCTCGGTAATAACAATAATATATTCAATGTAATCTTACAAAGTAAGGTCTGAAAAGGATAATGTACACAGTCTTACCAGGGACGGATGCAGTTTAAATATAGCAAATTTCATCTGAAATTAATACTTTTAACGCAGGGTATAATTTTATGTTTGAAAAATTACAATAAATATTGGATATAAACTCATAACTTTAAGAATATAATGAGTTTAATATAATGAGTTTGAAACTAAAAATCTATAAAACTGAATATTTTGTATGACAGAAAAATATTTTTTTAAAAGAGAAATTTTCACACAATATTATTATTATGAAATATCAATCTAATACTCAATATTTATAAAAAGGTTTTGTTGTTATACACTTGTCATCAATCTTTAATAAATAAAAGAACTTGAAAAATACTTTTCATTTATCAATCAAACATCAAAAACACCGAAAAAGCAATTTCCTAAAATTGACACATAACATGTGAACCTCGTCCCATCATTAAAGCAAAGTGTGGTAATAATGCCTTCTCTTTTTCGAGAAATATCGTCAATCTTTTTCATTCATGGATTTTAAATTCTAAAATAGGCCATCAGATAGAGTAACCAAGTTTCAAATTCAACTTTTATATATATATTTGATGAATTTTTTAATAATAATATATAATTTGAACAAAAATTATTGAATTTAGTCCAAATGTATGTCAGCTTCTAGCTCCGCCCTTAATACTTTTTTAACCAAATTACCATTGATGAATATTGACACCTCTCTACCCTAATCAAAGTCATTTCATTCAACAATCATAACTAGTATTTTTTAAATTGCTAATTAAAAGATTCATAGAATTACCACAACTAATTTCCAATTAAGATGTTGGTGATTGAAGCTTTACCAACCTTGGTGAATGGTTTCATCTTCCTAATAATGGAAGGAAAATGAAAAATAAGAAAAAGCGCAAAACGCAAATAAAGATGATGTTAACTCAATAAGAAACTATGGCAATAAGATATTTGAAGATACAACTCCCTCTTGTTTGGAAAGGAGTGCAATGTTACCACAGACGAAAAGCTCTAAGATCCATCGGGGCTTTAATGAAGAAATACACAAATAGAGAGAAAAAAAACAAAAATATGAAGTGTAGTACAGGACTAAACAAAGGAAAGAAAGATGCAATAAAGTGAAACATCAATTGTTTAGTGTCATCTATTCAAAATGACGCTCATAGCAAGGGAAAATGTCTTTAAGTCTTGATGACAACACTAAAACATCTGCTATGTGAGGCAAAACGCTCAACATGTTTTTGCACCTGCTTAGGCCGCTTTAAGTGCGCCTTTGACAACACTGGTGAATTTCAAGATAGAAGATAAAAAACCAAAGCAGAAAATGACAACAAAATAAGAACAACTCTCCATGTTGATTAGACAACCCCAGAGAATGTCAGGGAACTCTTAATAACCACAAGTTTTAACTTCTTTCTGCTTCAGTTTCAGAAAGGAAGAGAAATACATTTCTAAAGCTAATGAAACCCAACTTACATCTTCACTACAAACTATCTACACTCATTTTCACATGCAGAGAGTCAAAACAATCATTGTTTTGTAGGGCCTTTAATGTAGCAAGTAAATGAATATTGTCCCTATGACCTTTTCCATAGAGACAACACTAAAAAACACAATAAGTGAGTGAGGGGTCCAAAATGCACAATGTGTGCCCAACTCTAGCTGTCAAACAGGATCTCTAGTCACAGCCAAGCAAAACACACCTACCTGTTTTCCTACTTTGTAGCATCCTGGAGACTATAGTAATCATTGGACCCCCCACCCCTACCCCTCTCCAGCATCAACAAATATCCCAACACATAAACCAAATCATTAAAGCTAACACTCTGGTGTTTGAGAATAAGAAAGAAAGGCTTTGGGCACATATCAAAAGTATTCTTAAGCATGTCATATGGTTACAAGAGCATGTTATTAAGAGTAAAATGACAAAAACAATAACATACCCAGTGAAATCCCACAAGGTGGGGTCTGGGAGGGTAGAGAGTGCGCAGTCCTTACCACTACCTCTCCGAGGTAGAGAGGCTATTTCCGAAAGACCCTCGGCTCAAGCAAATCAAAGTAGTAATAAAACAAAACAAAAAACAGGTGGTGGGGAGAAACGTGACAACGAATAGCAAAGCAGTTACAACTATATGCAAGGAACCATAACAACAACAACAACAAGGTGCGATCACTTAAACACAGTAAACCACAGATGAATACCAAAAGCTAAAGACTAAATGAATAGGCTAATACTACAACCGACACGGTGAAGAGTAAAATGAAAAGTTAAAATTTAAAGAGATTCCAATTATATAAATGTGTCATGCTTTTTGAGAACAGACTAAAAAGGAAAGAGTAACATGTAAAATAGAATAGATGGTGTATTCACTTTCTTGAACATGGTAAAATCCATACAAGGCAAAACATAAGGTACATCTTACTACTACTTTCTCCTTATATCAAAATCAATTCCATCATTTCTTCACATGAAGACATAACTGATCCAAGGGATTGAAAGGAGATTGCTACATAAGTTTAAGGAAATACAATTTGATAATTTCTTTTCATTTGGAAAGTGCATCCAACTAGAAGAGTGAAATGGTAATTTAATTATATACTACTAAAGAGAGCTATGTTCTTCACAAAATTGAAAGCAATTGCATATAACAACAACAAGAGCTACTCTACAAAACCTTAAGAGAGTGCTGAATTTGCACCAGTGAATTTTATGTACATTCGCCAGCTTCAAAATGAATGGTAGAGGAAATGAGGGGGTTTGAATTTGACCTTTTAGCCCACTTGACCAGGCTACTCCTCATCATCAATTTCTTTCTTCGGCAACAAAGATCGATTGGTTTCAACAGTACTTTCAAATCCACTGCTATCACCTGTATCAATTATGCGCTTATCCATTACCTTCTCTTTCATTTCATCATGATGTGAATGTCCATTTTCTCTTACAGTTCTTCGCTCCTGTATGAATCACACGGTTAAGCAATGTATTATCATGCAAGGATTGATAGAAAATGTTATAGGTGATTCAATTACGTAACACAGCTTCCTGGCAAAAGTTCCAACTAGTGTTGGTTCATAATACTAAACTTAATATCAGATTTCTAAAATTAGTTTGTAAAACAATCAATTTGATTTCTACTATAAAATGAGAGGGAGATTAATTCAAGTTTCAGTATCCAAATGACCGGTTACTCAATATATGGTGTAACAAGCATCATCCAGTAGAGGAGAGATGGGGCATGTATTGAATGTTCATTCCGAGAAAGCAGATACATGAACCTTCATTACATCACATATAACTAAACACTCTAAAGCAACCACAATTGCACCATAGTTTAGTGCTTATTAAACTCGATTCACGTCATTCCATTTCCCAGAGGATATGTTTCTGAGGTTGCTTCACTAGATAAATAAGAGAGAAGTTGAGTTATTTTATAAGACGGAGGTTTCCATACATCAAGTAAGCAAAGATACCAGGAACCAAAATGCATGCTAAGCCATCATGACTAGTAAAATATGATAGTTTAAGGGCAGGCAGTTCTAAATAGGAAAAGCTCAAACTTACATCACGAAAGGGAAAATCATCAACCTCAAGCATGTGTATAACATGCCCCATCTTTGGCCTCTTCTGAGCATTGGGGTCAACACAGCGCAATGCTACCAAAAGGGCACGTTTCAATGCTCTTGAAGAAGGCTTCTCCCGCATCTTGGGATCCAAAACACCCTCGGAATTACGATTAGAAACCATTGTCTTAAGCCAATCAACCAGATTGACCTGAGAGTTAGATCCACTGCAAAAGTCAGAACTAAACAAGACACAATATTAAAGATGCTACTTAAAACAGGACAGTTTAGGTAATTGGAACAAACCTCTCCAGGAGCACGGCTATAATCCACAGGATTCCTTCCAGAAATAATCTCCATAAGAAGAATTCCAAAACTATAAACATCACTTCTATCATTCAACATGCCAGTGCTAGCATATTCTGGAGCAACATAGCTGATAAGAGAAACAAGAAGATTGGCAATTTAGTTTACATGGTTGCTTCAATATTAGAAACAACAGAAAATTCTAGTGGATTTGAGACATCTAGCACTAACCCAAACGTTCCCATAACCCGAGTAGTTATATAGCTCCTCTCTGAGCCCAAAAGCTTAGCTAAACCAAAGTCAGATACTTTCGAATTCCACTGCTTATCAATCAAAATATTGCTCGACTTGATGTCACGGTGAACAACTTTGGGTTCGAGGCCCTCATGCAGATAGGTCAACCTGCATTCATTGTCAAGTTTTTAGTTTTCCATTTAACACAATATAGATAACAATGACTGCCCAAAATTAAAAAAATTAGAAGTTTATGCATCCCCAAAAAAAACAGAGTTTATACCCTTTTGCTGTTCCAAGGATAATATTCATCCGAATTTCCCATGTAAGAGGACTGTATGGACCTACATCTCCATGGAGCCACTGCTCTAAGTTCCCATTGTCCACATACTCATACACAAGCATCCTGAAAACAGCATTGAAATTATTTTGAGTAATCCCAACACTAAAATCAGCATAATTATAGGTCTTAACAATCCTAATAGACTACAAGTACACAAATGTAACAGCAATCGATCAAATTAAACTGCAGACCGCTGAAACGAAAATACCTGTGAGCTCCCTCAGCACAGTAACCAAGTAGCCTTACTAAATTCTTGTGCCGTACTCGACCAATTGCTTCCACCTCAACCTTAAATTCCCTCTCTGCCTGTCCCCTGAAAAGAATGTCACATGAAAAAAATTAAAGAACAATAAGGGACATGTTTCTCATCAAATAAACCTACAAGGCTATAACTACCCATCAAACTTCAGCTTGCATTCAACTAATTAAGGACCAAAATCTAGAGGGCAGATCTAGCCCTTCACAGCTAGTTCAACCAAACCCAATACTTTCAGCTCAGACCAATGACTAGGTACATTTGCAACAACAACATACCCAATGTAATCCCAAAAGTGGGGTCTGAAGAGGTTCCTTCCGATAGAAACTCCACTCAAAAGAAATGTTTCCAAAACAGAATCGCAAGAATAATACCACAATAAAATAGCAAGATACAAAGCAAAGAAGACAGCATGTAGCAATACACAATGCAAACTTTGTGTGGTAGTAAGGCTGTTTCGGATAGACCATGTACATTACAAAGTTTTAAAAATGTATACATACACAATAAACAGCAGTCACTCAGAACTTACTGAATCTAAAGTTGAATTGGATGCATAACTATGGAACAACACACAACATGAATATAATGGCATGCAGACATTCATGCTAAAAACATGTTATATACCTAAACAACACAACATGTATGCATCTATATATAAGCAATTGAACTATGCATACACAATAAGCACAAAGAACAGAACTTTAATCAGTAACACAAACCAAACAATTATAAACGCCGTACCTGTTGTTAAGCAAATTCTTAACAGCAACATAACTATTATCTTCCATAACTCCGCGGTAAACAATGCCATAGCCACCCTCACCAATAACATTCTCATGAGCAAAAAAATTAGTAGCAATTTCAAGCTCCCTCAGAGTATACCAATGACCCCACCCTAAATGTGAAACCTCAGGTGCAGTAATTCCACCTTGTTCACCCGAACGCACCTCGCCACTACCATGACCCGACCCACCACCCGATCCGACCCGATCAGGCTTAACCATATGTTCCTTCCCCATCTCAATTTGAATTCTTTGATACCCACCTGAGTTCTGGGTCGTTTCTTTTTCAGGTTCCGGTAGCGGGTCTGCTACCTGAACCGAATTGGGGTTTTCCGGTAGAGTCCGAGATGGGTCAATTCGGATCTCTTTGATCTCCGTAGATATATTTTTGATTTGGGGGTTGCTTGAATTCCGCTTAGCAGTGTACCAAAGTGAGATTAAGAAGAGAACAAGTACAATTGCTGCTCCAACGCAAATTCCAACAACGACCCATAAGTGTAAACCAAAAATTGATGTTTTCTTGGACATCTCATCATTCAAAAATGCTGACATTTTTTTTTACTTCAACAATATGGGATTAGCTGAAAATGGAAGACATGAAAAAAAAAACAAAGAGGTATTTTCTGTATGAAGATAAAGGAAAGTACACTACAATAAAGCTTATTAATGGATGAATATGGTGAGATTATATGATAGCTAGTGTTACAGAGTACAGACAGCTGCCTGTAGAGCAGCTGAGGGAAGATGTAGCTTAGTGAATTTTTGGACCAAAACAGGGCAAGTGAGTGGTTAAGGGTTGGGGGTAGGGAAGGAGAAGCAGCTGTAATGATGGGACGGCTGAAAAGGAGGAAATTGTTTAAGCGTGCCAAACGAGTGATATTATAGTCAAATTTGAAGAAATGATATCTATCTTTTGTTTATAGCGGTGTTCGAATCATCTTATACTCGATAAGAGAAAGTTGTTTTGATGGTAAGCATTTTTTACTTTCAATCGGAAGGTTGTGAGTTTGAGTTATTAAAGAAACAAGATGGTAACCATTCTTTAATTCTAATTGAAAAGTCGCGAGTTTGAGTCATTGAAGAAGCAATATAAGTAAAGCATTCTTCAATTCCAATCTGAAGATCGTGAGTTTGAGTCACCGAAGAAGCAAGATGATAAGCATTCTTTAATTTCAATTTGGAGATCGTGAGTTTGAGTCACCAAGAAAGGAAGATGGTAAGCATTCTTCAATTTCAATCAGAAGGTCGTAAGTTTGAGTTATCAAGGGAGGAAGATGATAAGTATTCTTTAATTCCAAATGAAGATTTTGAGTTTGAGTCACCGAGCAAGATGAAAAGCATTCTTCAATTCCAATATGAAGATCGTGAGTTTGAATCATCAAGAGAACAAAAAGAATGGACTCCAACAGAACGGTTAAATATTTTAAATAAAGAAGATTATTTTATACTCATCTCAATTAATTTTATGATAGGTGTGTTATCGGTCAAACCTAATTTTTTTGAGTAACTTTATTTATTAAAATTCTAGCTAATAAGAAAAAATTATCTTGTAATTTACTTTTATTAAATTTTAACTTAACTTGCGTTATTGACCTGAGAAAATAATGCTAAAAGATTATTTTATTTATGAATTTTAAGTGTTACCTTATTCTCTCTTTGGTCCAAAATAATGGTTCTTTTTGTTTGGATGTATCTTTTAAGAAACTATTTATTTCTAGTGCTATTGTTAACTTACTCCTGATTAAAGAAAAACTAATTAATAATTCTTGATGATGTATATAGGGGTAACACTAGATGAATTAAGATTAATTTCTCTTTTTAATTTTAAAATATCATTTATTTTGAAATAGAGGAAGTGTGTACTTAATTATAGTAAAAGGGTTATACAATCAAAGTAATATTTATAATCAACTATAAATTCAAGTCACCCATCAAATTTAAACGAATTAAAAAGAATCGAAATAATAATTTGCTTAGCATTGTTTGGTGCTTTAATTGAATTAAATATGCACCGTCAAAAAATGTGATGAATATCTCTTATTTTTAAGTAAAAAAACTTTAATTCATAAAAAATAAGTTATCTTTGATAGAAGACATTGTACTTGACACCGAAAGAATTGAGTTATCCTTGATTTAAATCTAATTGATGCTTCAATGCGAACTTTGGATACCGAATGAAAAAAATAATTAGATAACAAGTCAAACTCAATTCGTTCAAATCAAAGCTAAGATACAAGTCAATGTAAGTATTAAATAGATGTACTTCAAAATGATTTAATTAACATATAGTAATTTGATCAGTCTAATTTAAAATTATAGACTTAGCAAATTGAACATGTTACACTTTTATGAATCAAAAAGGAAACTTCCATTGATTCTTAATTACCTTGAATCTTTAAATTATACTACCTTATATTGATCTATTGATGGATCTAAATACTTCATCTATAGATTTAAATTGAAAGTGTTGGAGAATATTATAAGATTAGAACCCCCACTAATTAGCCATTAGCTCATTAATAAATCTTTCATTTAAATTCTAATTGATTGCTTATAAACAAATAACAGATACGTTAAATATTGCGATATAATCTTTACAATTTATATTGTGGAAATCAAAGTATCTTTCGATTTTTTTAAAACTCTTATCAATCAACAATAATAGTTATAGTTATTGCAAATTCGCTTTCGTAGAAAAAAAATTCATAAGTCTCCTAAATCAATATTCATCCGTTCATTTTTATTTATCTCGTGTTGTTTTCGAGAGTTAAATTACATGTTTTGACCAATATATATTTTTTATTATATTAATATAAGAAGAAATGACAACTTATGTATTTTGTATAGTTTTCAAATATATTTACACTATTAAATTAATCTGATTCAACTTAGCTTCAAAATTATTCAAATTAATCCTCGAAAAGTAAAACATGACAAATAAAAGTGAACGAACGGAGTATCAGAAGGTATGCATGCCTTTTAACTTTATCTTTGTCCTATTTCATTGCTCTTTGGCTCATTTGCTTTATTGTTTTATTAGAATTTGCAGGTTAAAAAATTCTTTTGAATATGTCAGATTTTGTTTGGCTCCATTTTTTATGATTGATAGTGATGCATCCCTATTTTCTTTCACTTTCTCTATCTATTTAATTAAATTATAAATGTGGTTCTTTTACTTTTCTTTTAATGAGAAATGGGAAATTAAAGAATTTTGTTGATATGTTCTTTCGAATAGAGTATTTATTGATAATTATTTATGTATTTTATAAGTATAGAAATAAATTTGTGTATATCATATTATTTTCAGATTTTATTTATAAGTATAATTATAGTGATATAATTAGTTTGTTTTGTTTTATTATTCCATTAAGAAATTGGAATCCTTTCATGCTAATAATTTTGTTATTATATGTATACATCATCATTAATTCTAATTTTAAATATGTCAAAATATTTTGGGAAAAAGATCAGATTTACTTTTTTACTTTTGATTATAGTTTAAAATCATCCTCCATTATACTTTAGGTTAGTGATTCATTACGATCAAGACAAATACGAAAAGATTTGCTAATGATCGATAAGGATATAAAATTCAAACAATAATAGAAAATAAAAAAGGATAAATCACCTAAGAGTCCCATATTTAAAAAATATTTACTATCTATAGCAATATAATAATTTTCACCATATATAACAATTCTCTCTATATTAATTTAGAGCAAATTACAGAAATCACATACTTTTAAGGCAAAATTACAATTTATCCCTTAAAAGTTTATAATTACAGAAATCCCTCAAAACGGATACAATAATATAAGCGATGATACATTAATCTGATGCGCGAGATACATTAATTGTTAAGTAAGATACATTACATTTTATACATAATACACTAATCTGATGTACATTTTATACATGACACACTAATCTGATGTACATTTTATACATGATACACTAATCTGATGTACATTTTATACATGATACACTAATCTGATGCGCGAGATACAATAATATAAGCGCTGATACATTAATCTGATGCTCGAGATACACTAATTTGATGCGCGAAAATGAGGGATTTTGTAAATTTATAAAACTTACAAGGGATAATGGTAATAAGTAAACTAAAAGGTGGGATTTCTGTAATTTTTCCATTAATTTATGCGATATTTTCTCCCCAATGTTTCTATAAAATTTGACTCAATAATTCATCGATATCTTCTCACCTGCGATTTCCTCCACAATTAGCGTAATAATTTCCTTCCTAGCTTCTTACCCACGACTTTCTACAACTTTATTACTGCAATTTTTTTGGAAATCTATGATTTGTATTTTTAGTTATTACAGAATTGTGAAGTTTAGGTGAGTGCATATTTGAATCAATTAAAGAATTGTGATTTTTGAAGATTTGAAGATTTGAGGGTTTGAAGTTTCGAAGATTTTTCATTATTTATGCAAGTTTAATTCATTATGCCCAATTACACTTTCTTTGTCGTACAATTTTATTCAATTGTAATTCAATATGAAAGTATATTGATGTCTCTTCATTTGTTACGATTAGATTTCTTGTCTAATTTATTATTGATATAAATTTTATTCAGTTTTCAAATTACAGATTGTTCTTTCGTTCGCTACATTTAGCATTCATGTTTAATTCTCTTCTACTTCAACTTAAATATGTGTTTAGTACATTTTTAATTCAAGTTTAATTCATTTTGCAGTTTATTATGTCTCTTCATTTGTTACGATTAAATTATTTGTCTAATTAATTATTGATACAAGTTTTATTTAGTCTGCGAATCACACATTTGCTACATTTTGCATTCATGTTTAATTCTCTTCTAATTCAACTTTAATATGTGTGCAATAGCTTTTTAATTCATTTTGCAGTTTATTGTGTCTTTTCATTTGTTACTATTAGATTACTTGTCTGATTCATTATTGATACAAGTTTTATTCAGTCTACAAATCACTAACTGCTCTTTCATTTGCTACAATTTGCATTCATGTTTAATTCTCTTCTAATTCAACTTTAATATGTGTGTAATACATTTTTTTTATTCAAGTTTAATACATTTTGTAGGTTATTGATGATGTGCAAGAGAAAAAACATGACTAATCTAGCGAGAGAGACACACAGACTTAAAAAATACATAATATTATTATATATTGCTATAAATGGTAATAATTAGAGAGTATATTTAAAATAAGTAATATTTTTCTAAAAGGAATCCACCCAAGTAATTAATCCCATAAAAAAAACAGTCTGATACATTAAGCTTTTGTTATACACGTATTTTAGGGAAAATCAACCTATAACGATACGTAAATTATACCATCATATATATATTCCCCATATTTCTATTTATTTTCACAACTCAAATTCTTGACTTGATATATATAACAAAAAAACATAGTATACCGACGAGTGGTTGAGATTTTCGTCAGCAATTAAAATAGATAAATCCATCCACCTTCTTTTTTGTAATATTATATTATATAGTTGGTTGAGCTCGGTGCACGGATTTATATCGATAGAATTAGGGGTGTAAGTCTCGCCCGTAACACATTTTTCGTCTTACACTTTCGCCTTTTAAAACATTGATCGTATTAAATCGATAAATCAAATTAAATTGGAAAAAAAACTATTAGTGATTTGGTATTGAAAAAATAATAATCAATTTGATTTGATTTGATTTCAACTAAACAAAAAAGTATCTTTGTCTATACTTCGTCCTGCTTATAACGAATGGGTGTTGTAGTGCGTGATTCAAATTTAGTCGGGCTTCAATACGAGTTTCAAACACAGAAGTAGTAAGAAAAAATATTTAATTTTTTTTATTTTGATAAGTAATAAGACATTATAAAAGTATAGGCTAAGAAACTAGCCATTTAAATGAAAGATATTTAATAGCGGAAATGAAATCTCTTGACCTCTTACAAAAAAAAAAAAAAAAATCTCTCGTGTAAAAATGAAGATCTCTTCTACATAAAAATGAAAAATCTCTTGTATGAGGATACAACATGAAAATTTAATAATCATATCTTTAAACAAACAAAGTATAACCAAGTTGCTTATGTAATAATTTATATTTGTTATATGCTCCTCACCCACCCAACACCCCCAACCCCACTCCCTACCCCATTCCCACCCCTATAGTGTTTCACTATATAAATGCTTGCGAGATAACATTTTTTTCTTACTTATCAAACGAGTAAATGGAGGAAAAACTCAAAATAGTCCTTTATTTTTGGGCTTAGATTTAAAGTCATCCTCAATATTTCACATGGAGCACAAATAGTCCCTCTTGTTTATTAAATTGGTGCACATTTGGTCACTTCACTAACTGGCCGTGAATTTTTAACAGTCCTTTTCCCCCCCCAATATTGCAACAACAGTTCCACAATCAACAAAATGAAGATCGTTATTTGAATAGTTCAAAAAGATAGATTTAACTACCTTTCTTGTAGATTTGCTAAGAGTCATAGCTAAGAAAAAATGGGCAAAAACACTATAAATTTTCGCTAATAAATTTATTTTCTTTTGTTGTTATGATCACAAAATTGTCACCATGACTATAATTCCAATTTCCTTTTAAGTTAATTTCCTTTTGCTTGATATGTTCTGCAGAACTTTATTGCCGTAAAAATTGGATAAAGAAACCAGTAAATTATTGGTAGTATTTGCAACCAAAGCTGAGATACAAAAGCCCATCTAAAAAGGAGTAATTCCATGGTAGCTAATTACTCCCTCCGTTCATGTTTACTTATTTATGTTTGACTTGACATACATCTTAAGAAATAATGGATAAAATTTTAATTTTATTATATCATCCTTAATTGGTAAGTCATCCCATTCATTGAGAAATGAATAGTACTTAATAATAAGAATATGAAATGCTAAATTATCTCTTAATTTTCCAAAATAAACGAGTAAAAGTGAATATCTATTTTTAGTATAATTGATAAATAAAAATGAATAGAGAAAGTATAGTGTTTTTCTTTTAACAAAGCCATCTTTAGGTTGTACAATTTGTTTGATAATATTTCAAATGGTTCCTGGTATTTTATAGCCAAATGGACAATTATGTGAATATGTGCGTGTAAATTGGAAAAATAATCTTGGAGAAATATGTTTAGTTAAATTGTGAGTTGGAATGCTATGAGGATAAAAGATTAAAAAAAAAACTGTTCTTTTCGTTAAAAGTTAACGGTTAGTTAATGGGTATATTAAAAGTGCACCACTTTAGCAAATAAGAAGGACTACTAATGCTCCATATAAAAGAACAAGGATGAATTTGTGTCTAAGCCCAAAGATGAGGGATGATTTTTGGCCTTTTCTCAAGTAAATGACATAAATAGTCCCTGAACTATAGGAGTAGGTCTAAAATGGTCCCTGAACTATACACTTAACGGATTTAATCCTTTAACTATTCAAAAATTTGACAGCTTTGGTCCCTTAACTATACACTTATCGATTTTAGTCCCTTAACTATAAATTTACCGATTTTAGTCCTTTAAGTATTTACAAACTTATCAAGTTTGATCTTTGTCCATTTTTTTTAATACAAATAGCTTTGGTTTTTAATACGCACCATCCTAAACTTTGATAGTTTTTGTTCGAGAAACTTATCATGCATCATGCTAATCAATGCGAATTTTATTTAATTTACTCAAATTTCTTTACATAAAATAAAATGAATAGAATAATAAAATTGATCTATTTTTAAAAAAAAGTTTAGAAAATTGCAAATCTACCATTTAATAAATTATCATTTCTGAAAAATTAAACAAATTCCGTTCAATGAAATCGTTGGAGTACAAACTTTGGGTTTAACGGATAATAAGTTTTTTCTTTTTATAATAAAGTTTAACATATTCAAGTCATTAGTAACAATAATATGCTTCATTTTATCCTCTGTTGAATAAAATTATGACTTATATTTTTTTTCCTCGTGAATTTTATTTTAAATCATTGAGGTTAAGGTTTTTTGCGTAAGGTTAATTTAAAGAAAGTAACGGAGAGAGAACCAACATAAAAAGTTGCTAAAGAATTTAATTTCTCGAGGCATAGATTCTGTTAATACAAACCTAAGTTATTTGTATTAAAAAAATGGGCAAAGACCAAACTTGATAAGTTTTTGAATACTTAAAGGACTAAAATCGATAAGTTTATAGTTAAGGGACTAAAATCGATAAGTGTATAGTTAAGAGACCAAAACTGACAAGTTTTTGAATAGTTGAAGGACTAAATCCGTCAAGTGTATAGTTCAAGGACCATTTTAGACCTACTCCTATAGTTGAGGGACTATTTATGTCATTTTCTCCTTACCAAACACTATGAAATAAATAAAACAACTTATTTTTCAAGTAAACATTTTCTAATCATTCTCCTTCATACCAAACTTAATCCTTAATATCCCACATATCACATCAGACTTGATGTTATTTTATCCACCTTTCAGGTGAGGTAGGATAAGTAAGTCCAAAGGATTATAATCCCGAGATAACTTAGTCATCGAACCAAATGAGAGTAATAACTACGTCTCAATCCGAAACTAGCTGGAAACAGCTATAAGAATCCTCAGACCTGGCAAAACTTTAAAGGCATGCATAGGGATAACCAAGCATTTTGTTCAAAAAAGTAAAGCAATGACAATGAACCAAATAAATATTCCAAAAGATGTTTCAATTAATTGTAAAAGCAATGTAAAATTCCAGAGAACCATAATGTAAATTCTGTTCTAAATAAATGTCTAATGCAGCTAGAGCTAGTTTCATCTCTAGAACAAACTCCCCTTCCAATTCAAATATTTTCAAAGAATATGGTTCTTTCTCATGTAGTAAGCCCCGTCGTCTTGCATACCGGGCATAAATTCTTCTGCATGAGCCATTGCTTAATGCAGTCTGTATGGAAATCATGTCCACACTCTAGTGTTCCAAGACCATCTCCGTTGTTATATTCCTCCTGTGAATGATCGAATACACATTAGAACTCTACTTTACGAGAATCAACGATGGAGTTAATAGTAGAGAAGGTTAAATTGAGTACCCGGCATATGCAGCATGGTTCTGCTTCCTCAGGTTGTTCTGTTTTTATGCTAATAAAATCGCACTGCTTCAAACGACTTGAAATAGTTTCTTCACTAAGCCCGGTGCAAACATCCCCAATGCGCTCTCCGAGTGCCAATAACTCCTGGAAACACATCACATAGGCAGAATTTTAGCACATCATTTCCCCATAGGACGTAATGTGATTCTGTTTAGACCACTAACCTCGTATGACATATTATCAACATCAAGACGCATATCCCTGTGTCGATCTTGAATATCCGGCATCCCAAAGAAGACCGACTGATCAAGGATCATAACATCCTGGAATATGAGGAAGAGATGTTATGATAGCTAATTCTATCAGTTCAACTTTTTGCTAAGACAAGAAAAGAACAGATTTAAAACATCTTCATGTCGTATCATTTTAACATGCTTCTAACTTCCATTGTTAACAATAACATACCCAATATACTCCCACAAGTGAGGTATGGGAAGGGTAGAGTGTACGCAGACCTTACCACTACCTCATAGAGGAAGAGAGGTCGTTTACAAAAGATCCTCGGCAATAACGAAAAGGGGAATAGGTACAAAGTCCAAAAGTGTGCCCGCCCATCTCTTTCTACCTGATGATTATCAAAAAAGAATTATGCCCCAAAACAAATACGTTCAAGTCCAGGACCCAGATGGGTGGAGGTAAAATGATTTGCTGCGGCTTGTTCCCTTTAAAGACGTACTAGACATTCATGCAGAGAAAGAGCTAATAAGATTTCATTTACTGCACATGCTTTCTAGTTTCTAGAATAGCCATGTACTTCGTTCATGCTTTTGTTTAAAGAAATTTCTTCAACTGTTGCCCCTCTACCACATATCACGTGGTTCAGCTTAACTATTCATTTCACAAAGAGAAAAGAAACAGAATTGTGTTTGACTTACCTTATATGAAGTAGTCAGCCAAAAGTAAAAGGTTCGAAGGCCAGAACTTTCGTGTTATATTACATTATTACTGTCGCTGCTATATACCAGGTCATAAAAGATTACTGAAAAAGATTTTTATCTCTAATCGAGCATATAACATAAAGACGTGCAAAATCGGGACATATAAGCCATCATTCAACTGAAAGGACATTAAGACTGACCTCAAAATATTTTAATTTTTCTGATAAGGCAATAGTAAGAATATTACCTCAACACTTAGCCCTTCACCCCTGCGCATAAGATCTAACACATGGCGAATCTGTTCAATAAAAAGAAATTTAGTTGGTCGGTAATTTTTAAATAGAAGGCTTCGACAATGCAAACTAAATCGCATCACAAAAGCCTTCAGTGAAGCCGAAATTTTGGTAAAACAATTGTGACACCTATAAATTAGATGCATATCCTCCCTAATTTGGATTGATTGATCAAATTAGGGACAGGTATGCATGTATAACAGTTGGCAGGCCACCAGTTTTATCCCTGATGAAACCCACTGCTTAATTTAATCACTAAAAAAAATCTAATGGCATTGGGATGACTGGATATAACACCTGGCCCACACAAAAATTTATGCTGAATGAGCCAAGGTGGTGATAACTACAACATGATCAGTGAACTGAATATACCTCAGTGACTAGCCTACTTCTTCCTTCCCGTGCAGCAGCCAAAGTCCTCGAGGAATTGGAGAGTCCTATAGCATCATCAAGATGTCGCTCCAGTACACTCGATGTACGATGCTCATGGTTTCCAGGAAGTGCCATCTCCTGTGAGATAGGAGAACTCAAACGTAGTGGTCGACTATTACCATTAACACTTCCAGATCCAGTGCTAGCTGGAGACAACAAAGATCTACGGACTAATTCTGACAGCCTCCGGTGATATTGAGGAGATCTGTGGAGAACCCTATTAGGAGAAGAAGTGTGGACCCCTGAACTGGATGCGACATTTCCAGCAACAGAAACATTTCTTCCAGCTAAATTCAAGCTGGCAGGATTTTGGTTCAAGTTTCTCCCATTAGTTGAAGGTATGAACATAGGATGTTGTGAGATGTTTCTTGACACACTTCTTGAGTTAGGCTCTTCAAATGTTGCTGAATTTCTCTCTCGAGCAGAACTTGATGAACTGCCAGTTCTGGAACTTGATGCTGAACTCCACCTAGTCTGTGCACGTCGATGCAGAGAAGAAACATGCATTACAACAGGCTGCCTTTGAGTATTTCCACTGTCTGCAGCAGGCACAGACCTTAAATCCAAAGGGATATTAGGAAGTAGCTCTGGTAATTGCTGTTCAGATGACCGATTAACATTTCCAACATTATCCACATCAGGAAAGATATTACTGGGAAGATAATCTTGCTGAAGTGAGCCATCAATCCTCACCCTGAAATTTCTATGAGCACTTTCTGCACTTCTTGAAGCCGGAGTACCAACAGGAGTTACCGCAGCGGCTCCTCCCATGGTAATCCCAAGTCTTGGGATCACATGCTCTGACATATTGATGCTTCTGACACTTTCTGTTGGAGCAGAGATATTTGCACCTGTACTCATACTATGTGATGCAGGTCCAGAATGCCATATGCTATTTTCAGCAAGAGGAATATAATCAGAACTTCCACTTCCTGAAGATTGTGCTAGATATCCTTCAAGTGTTTTTCTCTTACAAAAGCGCCTAGAATCCGGTGAACTTTCTGGCCTGCCATCACCACTATCATCCGTCAAACACCCATTACCTAAATAAGTACAAGCAGATGACATTCGTTCTTTTCCTGGTCTAACAGAATTGTATGGAGTACACTCCATCACTTGACAGCCATCGTCATTGTTGTCACTGCGCCCCTCAAATACTGGATTTCTGTTGATCTCATGAGGAATGGTGCTAGAACTAGAACCTTGAGAAAAAAAATCATTCAATGACATAATGTTAGAAGACCCACATTGCTGTTCGTTACAGATTAGTGAAGGTTCATGATATGTAGTCATTGCGGATGACCATCCATGATCTGCTTTCTGCTCATTCTGACTTGCACAATTCGGTGCAATAGAGGAGCTGGATTCTCCTAAACTCCCTCTGGTTACATTCTGTCTCTCTTGGCTCATAGGATTGAAGAATGGAATATTAGTCGCATTAGAAGAAACCATATAATCTGGCAGGTGATTCTGTGCAGAATTTTGCAAATTATTCCAACATATCTGCTGATCTACACCACCTTCACTAGGCGTCGAACCATGATTAAAACCTAAAGTTTCTTGGAGGGAACCAACGGTATTCTGTTTCCCCTGCATTAGGGCTATAGTATACCAAGCTTACAATCTCAAAGAGGGTTTGAGATAGTATTGTAGTGTGAGAAGATTCACACACTTTTTCCTTAGCAAACCTGGAAAATTTAAGATTAAACCATACTTGAGTCAAATTTCAGGAAGCTAACCTATGAGAGCAGTATAATATAATTATTATCAACATATTATGATCTATGATGTAAGAAATGCAAATCCAATGCTAACAGAAAAATGATTGGTGGAAAATATCACTTCATTCCACTAAAGCAAAGATTTTCATACCAACTGTTGGCTGATGAGCATGCATATTAGCATGCCTTCACAACCAAATCTAGATACAGTTACATCTAGTCGATGCATACGCATCATGCTCTCAAAAGCATTCTCATTCTCTTCTCAGAAACAAAATTTACCCAAAAAAAGGCAGATAAAGACACCTCTATGTCAACCAATAAATTGTAACAAAAACATGAAGCCCCAGCATTGGTGTACATGTTTATCCGGCATCATAAAAGATTTTACATTGAATCAAACATCAGCAAGCCAAAAAAGATTGAACCTTTAAATCAGAAAACTATCAAAATTTTCAAGAAAACTCCCCACTGAAAACCCCATCTCAGACAAAAACAAATTCACAGATAACACCAGAACAAAAAACCTTGCAGATAAAGGGGGAAAGCCCAATTGACAGTAATAAAAACATGAATCCCTAATCCCTAGCATTGGTGTACATGTTTATCCGGCATCAAAGAACTTTGTGCATTGAATCAAACATCAGCAAACCAAAAAAGATTGAATCTTTACATCAGAAACCCATCAAAAGTCTCAAGAAAACTCCCCATTAAAAACCCCATCTCAGACAAAGACAAATTTACAGATAACACCAGAACTTAAAAGCTTGCAGATAAAGGGGAAAAGCCCTATAAACAGTAACAAAAACATGAATCCCCAGCATTGGTGTATATGTTTGTCCAATACCAAAAAACTTTTTACATTGAAATAAACAGATCAGTAAACCATTAAAGATTGAACCTTTGAATCAAGAACCCATCAAAATTCTCAAGAAAGCTCCCCATTAAAAACCCCATCTCAGACAAAAACAAATTCACACATAACACCAGAACTAAAAAGCTTGCAGATAAAGGGGGGAAATCCCAGTAAACAGCATTGTACATGTTTATCCAGCATCAAAGAACTCTTTACATTGAATCAAACATCAGCAAACCAAAAAGATTGAACCTTTACATCAGAAACTCATCAAAAATCTCAAGAAAACTCCCCATCAAAAACCCCATCTCAGACAAAAACAAAAATTCACAGATAAACATCAGAACTAAAAAGCTTGCAGACAAAATGGGAAAATCCCAATAAACAGTAACAAAAAACAAGAATCCCCAGCATTGGTGTAAAAATTAATCCAAAAAATTCATAGAAAATCAAACTCTAGGAATTTACCAGTGAAACAGCAGCCAGAAGAAACATCAAATCTATGTAACCAACCTGAAATATCAAAAAAAAAAAATGTTAGACAAACTTCTTGAAAAAATGATCAAAGATTTTGAGCTGTTTGTATAGCTGTTTAGATTGAAATTCCACATGTTTTAAACAGAGAAAAACATACAGAACTCACTGCTTAACAGAAGAGGGAGAGAGAGAGAGAGAGAGAGAGAGAAGGGATTTAGAGAGATAGGGTGGAGAAAGAGGAAATGAAAGAATACATACACACACAGAGGGAGAGAGAGAGAGAAGAGGAAACACCAAGCAATCTTGAATATATTTATGTAAAAAAACAACTCTTCTTGTCCACAAGGCAACTAATAAGGCAAAATAAGAAGTTCTATAAGAGAATTATTCTTTTGTCCTAAAAAGAATGGCTAAGTTGGCCTATAGATTTTGAAATTTAGATTTAAATTTTTGAAATTGTGATTTTTAGAATTTAAAGTTATGTTTGACTATGTATTTTAGTGAAAGTTTTTCGGAAATAACCTTTTTATTTTTATAAGGTATTATCTCTAGACTTCATTGGTGAGATTTCATTGAATATGTTATTATTGTTGTTTGAATATGTATTTTATCAAATTTATAACATTTTATACCCTCAATATATGCATCATCTTTTGATTTGCACACTCTAACCTTTTATTATTTACTACTTTGTCCCTTAATCTATTGATCTTTTTGCAAGAATAGGGTGCAAATCGAAAAATGGTGCATATATTGGGGGTGTAAAATACTAAGAATTTCATTTTATTAAAAATAATTTTAAATTTTGTAAATGAAAATCTTTATAAAAAAATTGAAAAAAAAGTGAAAAACAAATTTTCAAAATCTAATTCATAATGTTGGTCAAACACTAGCTAAGATTGAAATTTAAAATTATGAAAATCCAAAAAAGTAAGGTGTATACTACTATTATGTTGGAATACATTATACATGTAATTAAAGAAATGGAAAAAAAAATCAGCATCTTATGAATTGTTATACATTTATTGATTTAGAGAAAATATTTTTTATTAATTATCTTATATAATAAATTTGTATATTTAGTCAAATATTGTGTATTTATTGTATTAGTAAAAGTACTAGATCTAGGTAAATTTTTACGACTAGTGACTGAATATATTTATTGAAAAATAACGTTGTGTATATTAGTAATAAATAAAATTAAACATAAATTAGCTTTAAATTTTTTGTGTACTAACTTTTCAAAAGTAGATGAGATTTCTTTTTCTTTATTTATTCTTCATGGTAAAAAGTACTTGTTGCCTAGTAATTTATTTATTTTTTCGTACCAAAGTGATGAAATGGAGAAGAGAATGATTTTTGTAAATTAGGTAAAGGAAAGTGAAAGTAAAAAACATTATAATAATTATACAATAAATAAAGATGAGTAGCAGTTGCAGCTGCTTGCTGGCCAATTGGTTTTCCCTCGATATTAGATATTCATATTAGAATTCGACGAAATTAAAATTTGTATTAAAAATTTATATTGAAGAATAAAACACTCTCTAATAAAAAATGACATGATATCTATAATCTGTATTGACCCTAAACTTTATGATTATATATAAAAATATATATTTATCACTCCATTACGATCTTTCGTATACCTCTAAAATAAAATTTGCCTAATTTGCGCCGAATGAGAACAGTACTTTGCAATAACAAAAAAAAAAGTTTATATCTTTATGTTTTCATGACATTTGTGCATAATGAAAACAAATACACTTCTATATTTTATATATATAAAGACAAAATAAATACTTGACACTATTTTGTGATTTTTTTTTTGGTAAAGACACTATTTTGTACACTTAGCTAGCGTTTGGCCATAGATTTCTAAATATTCTTGGCAAATATTATTTGAGTGAAAATTTCACCATCTGTTTGGCCATAGTATTTGGGAAATATATTTCACTTTTATAGAAAAATATGATTTATATCAATAAGTTTTAAAAACTATCAAAATTGACCATAAGTTTGTATTACAAGTCAATTGAATCTTCGTTGCAGCAATAACAAATAGTGTCCATGACACTAGAGTAATGTGGTAGTTTGAAGTGATTGCAACAATCATCATTCCATACATCGTGAAGTAGCCAAAGCACGTGACTTTGTTACCCTAAGCCGATTGTTCATCATTTTCATCAACAATCATATCATTACTAGAAAACATAGTCGCGCTTCGCGCGGTATATTAATCAATTTAGTAAAGATTTTTTAAAATACAAATTTTGTCAAACAAATGTGATGAAACTCTTCATGTTTATGCATAAAAAAAAACAATTATATATATTCATGAAATATAGATGAACGGTATTCTTTTTATTATTATATCTTCTTTAAAAAATGAAAAATATATAAAAAGATTTCATTTTTAAATACGAATTTTTGTATGTGATTCTAAT
>JAJOOO010005538.1:0-12322 GCA_029582685.1 Solanum piurae | reverse complement strand
CCAATAACAATTTTAGGTCTATTGAAAGCATGTGAGTTTTTTTAGGGTGTGTTTGGTATGCAGGAAAATATTTTATGGAAAATGTAATGTTTTCCAATATTTCCACGTTTGGTTGACTTAAATGTTCGAAAAATGTTTTCTAAATCAACTCATATTTCTCAAATTTAAGGAAAATGACTCCCCTTCCAAAATTAAGAAAAATATTTTTCAAAATTCTACTTCATCCTTTAATTTTTTTTCTTACCCTATCCATACCCGTATTAAAAATTATTTTTTTAAAAATGTTTCAAATTTTAAGATTCTTTTTACCTCACCCTACATCTACCACCCCTACTCCTTACCCCCCAAAAAAATGATTTTGAATAATATTTCAATTCTTTTTAAATTTTTACGCCACCCCCTAATACCCCCACCCAGGTCATTTCCGTCAAAAATAATTTTTAGAAATTTTTTAAAAAAATCATTTTTTACGCCAACCCCCGCCACCCAAGCCATCCCCATCAAAAAAAAAATCAAATTTTAAAAAAATTCATTTTTTATGCCAATCCCCCCCCCCCCCGCCCCTCCCCGCGCGCGGCCCTGAAAATTTTTTTATATAAAAAAATAGTTTTCCTGGATCGGATTTTGGAACGGTTTTCGGGATCTTGTCCTAGTTTGGGTGTCGGGGTCGGGTCCTAGATCAATTATCGTTGTTGATTTTCGGACATAAACTATTTTCCTAAAGAGTATTTTTTAGTCTCAAACAAAAAATAAAAGATATTTTCTGAAAAGTATTTTTCATTCACCAATCAAACATTAAAAAATATTTTTTACTCACCAACTAAACATGAGAGAATAAGTTAGAAATCCACTTATTTTCCAAGCAAATATTTCCTTCATACCAAACACACCCTTAATCTTGATAGATAACTAGCAAATTATTGGGAAGAAAATAGATATTTGGGTCGATTATTATCCCAAAACTAAAATCAAATCAATTTATCGATTTTTAAATTATTACAACCAAATTAAATATATTATACATTTATCTATTTGGTTGATCGATTTTAATTTGGCTTGATTCGATTATTAATTATACACAAAAATAAAATCAAAAGACAGAGTCATGACGGGGAATAGAAAAACATACATGTTCAGAATTCTTTTTTTTTTTTTTTTTTTTCTTTCATAAATAAAAATTATAAACAAATCTTAATGAAAACATGTTTAAGACATTTTTAAAAAATCATAAAAAATAATACATATGATGTATATAATTATAAAAATAATAGTATTCGTAAATGAGATTTTATCTATGACACTATGCGACTATCTATGAAGTAATACATGTATGGTGAAAATATTTATTTTTTCTTTACGTTTAAAAAGAATGGCAATTAATTTCATTGCCGTCGTTGAAAAGGTAAATTTTGTACCAAGCAACATCGGCATAAAAAAAAGTTTCTAAAAAACATATTGGAAAAGTAAAACAGTTTCTAAAAAGTAGTTTATAAGAGGGGTTTGATGGATTAAAGTTCCTCATTAGACTTTTTAAAAAATTAGTACTTTATTTTTCATAATTGTTGGAAGAATGGATATCGAAAAAGTTTTCATGAGTTGTTACAAGATCAAGGAGCAGCCCGATGATATATTCAACTTGATCGAATTAGCTCTGCGTGTTGGCGCATTCAAGTATCAGCCACAGTTCGAAAAGCGCAAAGCCAGGATAATCAAGTTCCTAATGAATTCCTCAATAACATCAACTGATGATAATGATGATGAAGAAGAAGAAGAGGTTATCGAGGACAATGTTGGTGATGAAGATGACGTGACTAACATTGAAGAATCTGACAAAGAAGAAGTCATCAATACACAGCAGCAGATTACTGTCCAAAGCAAGAAACGCTTGATCAAGAAGATTAGAGTGGCCATCAAAAAGACGGTACAAGTCACTCTTATAAAGGAACAGAACAATTGCAATGCAATTACAACATTGACGAAAAGCGGCACGGAGTTGAAGAACCAACTGCAGAAACAGAACCACAAAGGATTCAAGGAGATGGAGAGTGACACAGAAAAGAAGAGAGAAGGAGGAGCACAACAGACCCCTACCCAATGCAGGAGAAAAGAGTGCACCACTAGTTCAACAAAGAGCATGAATGTACAAGTTGCTCCTCCTCCTCACCCAAAACAAAGCAACCGCAGTTCAAGTACAAGACCAATGCAGAAAACGTCACAAAGCTCTGCAGTTGCAGGACCAATACAAAGAGAAACACAAAGTGACAGTGATATGAAGAAGAAATTTGAATCAAGCAAGAGGAAATTTGAGGAAAGGTTAGCAGAACAAAGGGAAGCCAAGAGACGGATTGTAATGGTTGACTTTCATCAAATGCCTAAATCTGCTAATGACCCTCGTGCTCCCAAACGCTGTTGGAATAGGAAAAGGTTTTGAGATTATGATGATTCGAGTTGTTGTAAATTTCTCACCAGAATTTTTGTTCTTACTTTTTGTCTTGTAATTTTGGAGAGTATCAGCATTCACTTCATTTTTTAATTTAGTGTGGGGTATGCCCTTTCTATATGAATGATCTTTTACTCTGAAATAGAAAAATTACATTCATAAAAATAGCTCCAAGGATCAATCAAGTATTCATTCCCACATTCCCTTCTCATATTATATGTGTTGATTATTTGGCTTTGATGTGGTTCCTCATTAGTATTTGGGCTCCAAAGGGGTCGTTTGCCCTCTTTCATTTGAATAAGTGCATTACTTTGCATTTTAAAGTATCATTCCTTTTCTCAGGGAACTCAGAGTTGCTTTATTATTGTCTTTATCCTCTTTAAAAATATCAATCTTTTTATTCTTGCTATTAGTAAGTTCATGTAGTTGCAATTACTGGTAAGGCTGAGAGTTGAAACCCCTCATGATTTAGCATGTCTCCCTTTGTTTATTTTTACTAGTATTTAGTACTTAAATAACTAGAAGTGGATTTCATACCTCTGCGAGCAGATTGGTTTCAAATTTGGGAAATATTATAAGCTCTAGCAGATGTTTAACAGGCATAACCATTTACGAAGTTTAGATCAAATTTTGTATCCCTAACTGTATTTAGTGGAGTTTGTACAGCATCAAGGATTACCAGAACTAAAAGCTCACAAAAGCTGGCTCCTATGAGCTGACACAGTGTCCAAATAGTTCAGCACCATTAAGATTCCTGATCATAAGAAAAAGCCAGGCATACTTCCATAGCACAATATGGTTGAACTTCCCTGTGGATGAGAAGATCTTACTTTGAGGGCATGTCCCAAGGTAAATTATCTTTTAATCCGAGTCTTAAATCTTTTTGATGATTCAGAACTTAGTTATCATCTTAGCTGAACTCATGGTTTAGTCACACTCTCCCTCTCCCTTACACTGGTACTTATGCAATCAGGATGGTATTGGAGTCTCTGGTCTCACCATTTGCTAACCTACCTGAGTTTAAAAGTTCCAATCTTGAATATACATAAAGCTACTCAATTTACAAATCTTGTAATAGCATACATATAGATGTTCAGGTCAGGTGAATTTTGAAGATTGGTAGCAAGTATATGACTGTAACACTACTTATCCTAATAGATTAAGTTGACTGGTTCCATCACTTCTTTTCTTTTGGCATAATATCAATATCATTAAGCAAAGTCAAACAATTTTGTAGGTTGCACTCTTTCTATCGCTGCAGAAAATTGATGACCTATTTAAGCAACAAACAATTAGAAAGGGCTTTCTGATCATAAAGACTGTAACTAGTAACCAACACATCCCTTTTTATAGTCATACATTTCACAAACTCAATCAGCTCTAAGTTCATATTCAATTTAGAAAGACTTGCAGGAGACAAGATATCTGAAAGTAGATTGGTTCACCTCAAGTTAGAATGAGAGAATTAATAATAAGCAAGGCTTATTTTGCCGGACAACAAATCTAAAATTACCTTCTGAGGAGTAAGTAAATGCAGAGGCTGAACACTTGTCATTCAACATTGCAAGGATATTTACTGTCAATGTTGAACTAAGAGTATAGATTCTTAGGAGAAACAGAGCACTTTAGACTCGTTTTTGTAGTCTGGCTTGTTTCCAGATCTGCAAAGAATTAGAATGCTTCAGTTATTCTCCTAATACTAGTATTCACGGCTGGACACCTTTAAACAATTTAATGTGCTTCTCACCAAAAACCTCTGCGTAGAAGAGCTGCACTCCTCGATGTCAACATGCTAAAGCTGTCTATTAAAATACAGTAAATCAATTGTCAATCTTCAATCAGGTTATGTACATCTTGTTTTAGCTTTCAATCGTTGCCAAGGCAAAGTAATGTTTAAGAAACACAAGAATTAGAACAAACAAAGCAGCCTTTCCCATTTAGATGTAACAGTCTAAATCTTCTTAATTTAGACTGTTATGATATTCCTCACACACACAGGGAGGCATTTATATATGTAGCAGCAGATTCATGGAAACTTTAAACTAAAGCAAAATAAAACAGATTTAACAACAGAGATCAAACGGCTCTACACTATATCTTCATATACAAAAGAAGGAAATGTAAATTACGCAGCAGCTTTAATTGAAACAATCAGATTCCAGAATAGTACTAAATCAAAGGGATTTACATAACCAATCCTAACATTCAACAAAGATTCTTAAGCCCTTTCTCCACGAATTCTCCTAGCAAGCTGAATATCCTTGGGCATGATAGTTACCCTCTTGGCATGGATTGCACAGAGATTGGTATCTTCGAAGAGCCCAACAAGGTAGGCCTCAGCAGCCTCTTGTAGAGCAGCCACAGCACTGCTCTGAAACCTCAGATCTGTTTTAAAATCCTGAGCAATTTCCCTCACAAGCCTCTGAAATGGAAGCTTCCTGATCAACAACTCCGTAGACTTCTGGTATTTCCTGATTTCTCTTAGAGCCACAGTTCCTGGCCTGAAACGGTGAGGCTTCTTCACTCCTCCGGTGGCGGGAGCTGACTTTCTGGCAGCCTTGGTGGCTAGCTGCTTCCTTGGAGCCTTTCCACCAGTTGATTTACGGGCAGTTTGCTTGGTACGAGCCATATCAATTGTATGCTAAAATGAAGTAAAAACTGGTAAATTGAGAAATGCTTTGATTGTGTAACAATAGTGAATTTGAGAGATATTATATAGGAGTGAAGTAGGAGGGAATTTGAAATTTTGGGCTGTGAAATTGGAAGTGAATAATAGCCGTTGGATTATAAAGATTTGGTGTAAACGGTTGATATCTCACAAGCAAATGTTTGCTAGGATACCAATCCGCGTGCTACTCTATTAACAAATAGATATTTGCCACGTGGGTTTTCATTTTTACCTTTATTTTAGGCCAACTGATTAGTGATAAAAAATCAAAAATAAAAACGATACTTTCAAGTTTCAACTATATAGTGGATATCCCTATATAGTATATACATTACAATAATTAATTTTATATAACAAATATAACTATATTTTTATTTACGTAAAAAGAGTCAAAAATAATATACTGACAATATATTATGATACATTCAAAAGTTGAATATAGCTTACATATACATGAGCTAGAGTTATATATGATAAATCAATATTAAAAATCATATTTAATACAAAAAAATTAAATCTTAAATTTATAATTATAGTTAGCAAAACAATAGTTGCAACTTTACATGTTGAATAAATGAAATCATTTTTTTTAAAGACCTTTAACCATAAGAACAACTTACTTTTTTAAAAAATAAAATAAAAATTGTTTGGTTATATAAGGTGTGTTTGGTATGAAGGAAAACATTTTCCGGAAAATGTTTTCCAATTTTCTCATGTTTGGTTGGGTTAAATATTTTGGAAAATGTTTTCCAAATCAACTCAGGTTCCTCAAATTTAAGGAAAATGACTTCCCTTCAAAACTTAAGGAAAACATTTTCCAAAACTCTCTTCCGAACCCACTCACCCACCCTATCTGCCCCCAACCCACCCCCTACTAGCCCCTCCACCACCAAAAAAAATTTGAAATTTATTTTAAAACAATATTTTCAACTTCAAAATGTTTGCAAAGATAAAAAGGTTGATTTCAAATATTATTTTCTACTCTAATAAAAATAAAAGATATTTCTCAAAAATATTTTTCATTCAAAAACCAAACACTAAAAATCTTTTCCGAAAAATATTTTCTCCTCACCAACCAAACATGAGAAAATAAGTCAAAAATCTACTTGTTTTCCAGGAAAACATTTTCTAGGAAAACATTTTCCATGGAAAACATTTTCCTTCATACCAAACACACCCATTGTGTAGCCAATTTTTCATCCCAAAATTCGGTTTTCGAATTAGAAAATTTAGTTTTTTAATCAATTTTTAAATGGATTTTTTTCTTATAAAATTGTGATATTATTTCAAGTGAAATGCATGTTTAAATATAATTTCAAGTTTTAAACAATTTTTTTAGAGCAATTTTAATTACTATATTTTTTCATGTATTATTCCATTCATATCTAAACATTTGCCAAGTGTATAGTTGTCTAGATCAACTTTAGACGTTTTAATTGTGACTGTAGATTTATCTAAGTTAAATTTCAGGCATTTTTTAGTGAGAGTATGGTATTGCCAAGATCACGCTTTGTCCAAACTATGGGATTTTGCACACAATTGCCACTTAGCTAATGTTTTATCCACGTCAAAGCATCTCGTTTATTTATATGTGAGGATTCGAACATGCATATTGAGTACACTGCACACCTATGTCACTGAGCTACTGGTCTTTATTGTCTTTAGGGTATCCAAAATTCTAAATATATCAATATGATGTAAGATTTGACTTAGATATATAGTGTAATTTTCTGGTGAACAATCGTAATCCCGCCCTGTGAATATTAACGACATACATTTTGAAATAAAATATAAGTGAACAATTTTTGTCAAGCAAATTGTTCTTCGAATTTCAATTGTGGATGACAAAATTTTATTTTATTACATTTAGATCCATAAGAAATTCAGATTATATAAAATTTAAAAATAATTAAAATATACTATCCAAATAAATACAAGGATGAATATAACTTAATAATTATTTGAGTCCAATAATTTTGAATTTTATTGAGAGGAAACAACACAAAGCACACTAGTATTGATGTTAATTGCACATTGAAACAACAGTTTTTCTAATTACATCTTTTGACAAAAAAAGTATTTTGGATACGTTCGAAATAAGCGAGTTAAATTAGGTGTAATTTATTCCAAATACGTTGTATTCAAGGGTGAATCACATAATCTAAGGTCTATATTGGCTTTTTCGCTCACCTCTCACCCGATGTATTTATATGTTAGAATGCATTTAAGTTTCACAAATTTTATATATTTGTGTATTTAGTATCAATTTTATGAATATGTGTCTCCATAATCAATTTTATCTAGTGTATCTAATATCAATTTTATCAGTGTATTTTGTGTTATGCCGTAATTTTACTATCCTTAGAAAAATCACTTTTTGAAATGTTCTAAGTATAAACAATTTGAGAAAAATACTTAGAAAAGAGTCGCCACTTGATTTTTTTAAGAAATTAAGAAAACTTATAATTTTCAAAGATTTAAACAGAAAAAATCATTTGAAAATACCAAAGGGGGTTCGGGGTTCAATTTACACTTCGAGAAGGGTTTAAGCATTCGAAGTGTCCGCTAACATGCGGTTGACCTGCGACTTGACTACAATATTTTTTGACTAATTCTTTGGGAAAATGATTTAACATAAAAAATAATAATTTACAATATTTGATTAACTTGAGAAAATAATTAAAAGAACAATTTTTATTTTTTTAAGAAAATCGGACCTTAATTGAAACATTTGAATTAGAGACAAATAATTAGAATTTTAACAAAACTAGATTAGTTGATTTTTACTTTGAATCATTTTTTGGTTAATCAAAATGTGAAAACTATTTTAAACTAATAAAAAGTTTTAACTAGAGATTATAAATGAAATTACAAGAGTTGATAAAAATGAGATCTGTTAAAAAACAAAACAACACAAAGAAATAGTTCATCTTTTGGGGAATTAACTAAGTTAATTATCAATTATAAAGTTAGAGTTAATAAACAACAAACAATAAATAATTATAATTAAATAATTTAAGAGTAACGGAGAGAAAGTTGAATTTGGGCCTTTCTTGGGCCAAATTCGTTGCTACTTTTTGGGGTTTAACCAAAACCCGTTTTTGGTATACAGCTGATGTATATCAGTGTATATCGGCATATATATTGGCTCTTTCTGTGTATCTTCTGCTTCCAAACCCCTGTATTTCGCCTCCGCCCTGTGTTTTTGCATTTTTGACCTGTATATCGGTGTATACTGAATGTATACAGCTGTATACATCTTGTATATAATCCCTTTTTCCACCTGCGTTTTTGGCTTCCAAGAGCCCTATCTCCACTTCCAAACTTTGTATAAAGGCTGACTCGAGAAAACGGAGATGTTTGGTGTTTGTCCTACTCACAAAATGCACGTAAAGGGGTCCACATTGGACTCAAATACACATCACATGCAAACAAAAAGATAAGGATTAATAAACTCACAAGTGCTCTATTAAATTAAACAGAAAGTAACATTAGAGAGCTTAAAACTTAAATAATTATGAATTATGTATATCAAGGGACATAAATCACTTAAAGGAAGGATTAAAGAAGAAGAGGTATTCCCGTAATTATCACTAGCATGAGACTTAATTGTGAACAAGAGATAAATCTCCTATACATGAACAACACTTAAATATGCACAAGTGAACATTAACAAGGAAATAATTGCAAGGGAAAACAAAATAATGAAACAAGATTGGAGAAAGAGAAGATTAGAATATTATCTAAATCTTAAACAATTACTACAAAACAAACTTTAGTGGTATAATTCTATCAAAAGGCAGCAAATCGGTTTATGCTGATTTGAAAGCAAACATCAACTTTCTTAAATAACTAGAAGTTAAACACATAAACTCAACATATTTTCTAGTCAAATCCTTCATTTTTAAAGAACAAGGAATACAAACAACAAAAAAAAACAATAATTTTCACACTCTTTCATTAAGATTGTTCATGGACAATGCCTAAATCGCATAAGGGAAATGGCTTTATATCTCAATGCCTACACTATCACAACAACTAAAACATTTAACAACACTCCATTATCAGTTCAAAATGTACAAAAGGACTGTCAACTAAGGACATGACCAACATTCTATGCAAAACAAAAAAACATTTTTGACACTCCAAAATTTATGGAATCACAGTTAAAAGAGAAGCAACATTGATCTCAAAACAAAGTTGAAAGGAACCTAGGTTAATGGAATAAGATATGCAATCAAGAAGGAAACTCAGTTAATCCAAATAGGCGACTGGAATCAATGACAACATCTAAACTACACTCAAATGTTGGACTCGCTTATGAATCCCATTCATTCAAGTAGCAGGCGTAGCAGGAGTATAATGTCACAGGCAGGGCATGAATAGAGAACATCATGTCTAAATCATAAGAGAACGAGCATGAATTTCGACCAAGTTCAAGCAGAGAATTCGAACTAATAGCATACTTGAGGAATGTTACTAACACAAACATGAAGCTGTGAGATTATTTATTTGCAATAATGAGCATAATATGCTAATAAACACCTAAACAAGCAATAAATTTTACGAATGCCATCGGATGAACAAGAGGGAGACAAATTAGGTATGTATAGGCAGACTCAATACTTAAATTTATGAAGATAATAAAGATGCTAGCAATTTGATCAAGACAAACAAATCAACTAAAGATTAGCAACTGGGCCTCAATCAAACAGTTGGCGAGATTTTAATAACTTAAAGAATCTAGTTAGGTAATCATCCATTTTTCTTAAATCTAATATGAAAAGAAACACAAAATGCTACTAAGAACACATGAGCAGGAAGGTAGAGAATGATTGGAGCAAACACAACAGAACAACAGAATTTTTTTTATTTTTTTTTTTACCTTTTTCTGGACAGCAAACCGAGACAAGACGAGTGAGTTGGAGCGAACTATATCACCACTGACTTTGGAAAATTCTGAGGATTCCGGCAAGTTTCTAGCAACCCACAAGGAAACGAGGAGAATATATCCAATGTCTATTTTTTGTGTGACCTTTTTAACTTGTCTCCTTCCCTTTTTTTTTCTATCCCCTCAACACATAGAGAAAACCATCTTAAATAGATGAAGAAATAGGGCTGATTTCGAGGGGGGAAACGGGTGGATTTTCAAAATTTGAAAATCCAACTCCCTTTGCTTTTTTTTCAAAGCCAAATAGTGGAAAAGATTTGCAAATCCCTGAAACAGGGGGAAAGGGAATTTGTATTTGCTCTGGAACTCCGCGAAAAATGGGAAAAAGGAGGCGACGAAGTGATGGCTGCTGCAGGCACCGTTTGGAGCTGCTGTGGATGTTGACGTTTACTGGTTTCTTCGTGATTTTCGCTGGGTTTGCGTCTTGAAGAAGGAGAAGACGCGTACAGGGGCATGGGGTCGTAAGGAAGAAGATGAGGCAGTGGGGTCCGGTGGTTTGGTATGCTGTACGTATGTATGTTTTGCTAAAAAGTGTGATGGTTTTTTTTTATTATTATTGAAATTGGGCTGGGTGAATTGCAAATAGAGGGCTGGGAATTGGACTAATATTATGGGCTGGTTTGTATGGGTATTGAATTGGAATTGGGCTGATAAATAGGCCCAAGTTTGAGTCTTAGATGGGTTTAAGGAGTTGGCAAAAATGATGGTTAAACCAATGACCAAATGAATTTAAATTGTAGCAAAGTGTAATTTAGTTAAATTCGGCTCTCAATCAAGACGAATTTAAATAAAATTAATTAACGAGCTTCTTAAATTTAACGAAATAAAATAATTAATTTAATAAACTAATGACTCAAAAATATAAATTACTAATTTAGGCAAAATTAATTTAATAAAATATTTGGGTAGAACAAAATTCTTTTTTTTTTTTTTTTTTAAACGATTTTCGAATAATCATAAAATATACTAATTATATACATAATTATGTAAAACATATATACTATCTAAAAATTATAAAAAGTGACAAAACTAGTTAAAATAACTTGCAAACTATATTATTATTATATATATTTTTTATTATTTTTTTGAAATTTTATAAAACTAATTATTTTAAAATCGTTTGAAATTGAAGAAGCTCGATGATTAATCTACAATGTGGAGGTCAAAAATTGGGTGTCAACAGGGAGATAATCTCCTCATAAACAAAACTTTTTAACGACTACATTATGAATGCTCTTGTGTTTTTTATATGAGAAGAGAGGTCTTCAATTTATAGAGTTTCAAACTTTTTCTCGGAAAGAATAATCCAATATAGAATAGAATTATATTTTCCTTTCAGAAAAAAAAAGTAAAAACAAATTATGGTAATGCTTTAACTTTCCTTGAAGAGAAAATTAAAATTAAAATATGGTAAGAAAATCAAACAAAATCCTAACAAATCTCCCCTTTTGGTTGGATTTCTTGACAAAACTTGATATGCCTTCTTCATATGCACGATAATCTTTGTTCTTCACATAATCTTTATCAATGTTGCTTATCATGGTTTAAAAAAGGCTTAACATATATGGTTAAAAATGTTTTTAAAATATTTTATTTTTATTTTAAAAAATGCAGCAACATGAATGTTGAAAATAAAGTTTAAAACTTCTTGTCCACATGTAGTTGGACAAAAATCTTTATTATCATCAAATTTATTGTAGTTTGAAACCGCTTGAATCTGTCTTAAACATCATTGAACAGTATGATCATCAGACCATGGGATCATAGAATCATTGGATCATTGAATAATGTGCTCTGATACCACATGTTGGGTTCGAAAGAATCATGGCATCATGTGGAAGCTTATAATTGCAAATCATGTTGGTGATAAATCACACGATAAATAAAAGTATTGTTGACACCCAATTTTGACCCTCTACAATATAAATTAATCGTCGAACTTCTTCAATTTCGAACGATTTAAAGTAATTAAAATAAAATAATATATATATATATATATATATATATATATATAGTTTGCAAGTCATTTTAAATAGTTTCGTCACTTTTGTAAATGATATATATATGTTTTATATAATCTTGTATGTAATTAGTATATTTTATAAACATTTCGAAAATCATCTCAAAATTTTTTTAATTTTAGTAAAGTATTTTATTAAATTGGTTTAGTTTAATTATGGTTATCATTTTGAATCATTAGTTTTTTTTTTTTTTTTTTTTTTTATTAAGTTGATTATTTTATTTTGTTAAGATTAAGAAGCTT